>VZSR01000055.1:3958794-3987049 GCA_013398615.1 Brachypodius melanocephalos | reverse complement strand
TATTGTACAGATAATAAATCTTGTTCAGCTGCCTCCTTCAGTTTAATTCATTTTAAAGCACTGGTAACAGCCCTGAGGGATGAATGCCATTATTTATGAAAATCTGAAGCTGTAGTATTCTTGTATAATCTTGTAGTAGCAAAATGGTTTATTCTAAAACCTGTGCTTTCCAAATTAATCTTAAAATGAGATTTCGCAATTCCGCAGATTTATTGATCACAAAGTTTCTTTTAAAATCTCGATATTAAGGCTCTAGTATTTCTGCTTTTCACTGCTTCATCAAGAGAAAGAAATGGGAAATTTTCTCATTTTAGGCATTTAAGCTTGAGAAACCAGCAAGATGCAGCAAGGTCATGGCTTTAGAGAAGTGTTCTGGTCCTGCTGAACATGTCACAGAGTAGAAGACTGATAGACCATGTCTCCTGCAAAACATTCAGGTTTCATGGTTTTCTTTTATGGGAGGACTTCACAAGTCCAAATTATCTACTGCTTTTTCAGTGCAAGTAGTCAGGCAAGCAAACTTTTAAGGAAAAGCTTCTAAAGGTGAAAGGGGCAAAATTGTATAGAAAAATCCCCAAACAACTTCCCCTTTTGTCGAAAGATTCCCAGAGCATTACTCTAATGACATCTCTTTTGACATATATTTGCATACATCTTTAATTTATTTTTTAAAATTAAGTAGAAATAAATTGGTGGGATGATCTGTATGAAGAAGAGCTGGGACCACTTGACATTTTTTAGCTGTTGAGGAAGCTGCTAATTTATTCAGAGGTTATGTTCAGCGTGTGTTAATTGTACTCCTGCACTTTGATGCCTCTGTCATTAAAGTGAAAGACAAGCTATGAAATTCTTCTTTTAATCTCACTCTTCCTGGATCTCATTGACTAATAAAACTTTGCTTTGTTTTAGTGGAAGCAACAGAACCTAATAAAATAAAATTCTTGTGACAATATCCATTCTAATCCTGTAATATCAGGGAGTTACAATTTTCTGAAGTGCAGATTGTGCCTTTAAGAGATTTCTCTTCTAGATTTGCTTCATAACTGAAGATGCAATGTTACAGTATAGAGCGCCTTTATTTTGTTTATTTCTGTCCTTAAAGTTTAGGGAAAACTAATACAGACAGCACTCAATGGAGTGTTAAATCCTCAGTTAAGTATATATCTGTTCATTACTTCATTGCTTTTTGGTGTTTAGCAGTTCTGATTCCAAAATGACTGGGGTAAAAAAATTAGATTTGCTGTGAAGGCAACCTGCACTGAGAAATTCTTTGATTTTTTGGTTTTTTTTTTAATTTTAAATTTACTGAATTATGACCCATTGAAAACTGACCTGCAGTCATCCAAGAGTATGTTTGGCACTCTAAATATCTTCTGGGTGACTTCAAGATCAAAGGAGAGTTGTGGTTTCCATACAAACTGAATCAGTAAATGTGTAGGGAGAATGCAGGGAGACACACATCCTTCACAGGCCCTACAGGGAAACATCAGGGGAAACACATTTTGAGATTCCTCTCACTGCACAGCTCCAGATTTTCTGGGACTGCTGGCCTTTGGCTGCCTGAACAGGGAAATATTTCATTCATTTCAAGAAGGTGTGGAAGTTCATTTAAATAAATCACGTGCAAGTGCTTTTCTAGGTCATAACAGCAGAAAGTACTCTTTAAATGCTTTCTGTAGCTGGAGGATAATCAAGTGTTCTGATAGTCTCAGGGCTTTTCTTAACATATAAGTCTTATTGCATTTCACCCCTAGAGATAAATATTTCTATCAGTAGGTATTTTACATAGATATTTTATCATCAGTGGAATAAGAGTCGAATTGCCATTACACTCCTTCCTCAGTTATATATCCCAAACATCTTGATACCAATGTTCAGTCTCAAAGGAAAGCAAGATGAGCCACAGCGGGGAGGAATGAAGGTTTGGCTTTTGCAGGCACAGTACAAGGTCCCACAAGGTCCCAAGGATCTCTGCTGTGGCACAAATGAAAGGTGATAATTTCTTGCAAAGGGATGCTGAATATTTTGATTTTCTGGGATGTGATGACACTCATCAATTTGAATATTCAGGCAGTTACTCCTCTGTCCACTTCTACAGGATGTGTGTGTTCCTTGAATATTTTTCTGTACAGGTACTGAGTTGCTGAACAGATATTTTATCTATTTCAGGGGAGTTTGGAGAAGTATGCAGTGGACGTCTGAAGACACCAGGAAAAAGAGAGATCCCTGTTGCCATTAAAACCCTAAAGGGTGGCTATATGGACAGACAGAGGAGAGATTTCCTGAGGGAGGCCAGCATCATGGGCCAGTTTGATCACCCAAATATCATTCGCCTTGAAGGAGTTGTTACAAAAAGTAAGTCACCAATACCTTTCCTTAATAGTTTTATGCTGACTTTCCCATTCCGTATCATTTAGTGTTGAAATAAAGCATTATTTCCTCGTTCAGTATGGGTTACAGTTCTCAGCAATCTTCCAAATCATTGACAGTCAATACCGCAAAGTTTGGGACCATAATAGGAAATACATAGCCTGTCTGTTTTCAGTTTGAAATGTTTCATTTTTATTTTTTAATAACAATTATCTTCATTCAAGAGAAGTCTTTACAGGTTCTTAGGAAACAGAATGGAGAGTTTGCTTATGGGCAAGGGGAGAAAACCATAAATGTAACTGAGCTGACAATGAAGTCAAATCGTCTTGTAAAATATCTTATTGTTGCAAAAGTGCTCATTATTTATTTGTTTGAGATTTACTGATTTTGGTACCAGAAGAGATGAATTTCCTATGTTGAAGAAATAATAGGTGAATTCTTTGTAGCTTGTTGCATACTGCAAATGATTGACTAAAATCCCAGAATAATCTTCGGAATGTTCTACTCCTTATAACTGTTGCAGCTGCCAAGAGAGATCCCTTGCCTCTGAAGTCCAGCAGGTTTAGTGGTGTTATGGACTTTCCTGAAAGGCTAAAATATCTAGTTATCACTTAACTATTAAGAATCTAATTAACATGCATGTAATTTCCTCAATGACAACTTTTTCCATTAATGAATTTAAAAGCTCATGGTAATATTCTTTTCAAAATTAATCATTGTCTCACCCAAACCATGCTGAAGGCAGGCTGAGCCATCATGGACACACGCACTCTGCTCTTCCCATTTTGTCTTTAGGGTGTTGCCTTGCATTTATACTGCCTCATCTGGGTATTTAGAGAACAACATGACTTCAGTTTTGAGGAGAGCAGTTGCCTGGCAAAAGTACTAAGTCTAGGATTGCCAAATCCGAATTTCGTGTAACTGAAAAAAAATCATATAATGTAAATTTCGTATAACTGAAAGGTGTGCTTTAAAAGTCAGACAAAACTTTGTCCTAGGCAAATTATTTGTATATTGATAGCATGAATAAAAGGTGGTGTGTGCTATAACCTAGATTAATAACAACAGAAAGTATTTATCTGATGTGCACTACAGTTCCACTAAGCTCTAAAGGCACATCAGATGCAGTAAATTTGATTAATAGATGTGTACTGCTGTTCTTAGCACATGCTTTCCTCTGTGTAACCATTAGTCATTAACTTCTAGCTGTTGCTGATAGATATTGCATCAGTTTGTAAGAAATACCTTCCATTACAGTGTCATTGACTACTGAACAAAAAAGAAAGAAGATTTGGTTGTAATAAGCAGAAGTGCTGTACCAGGTCAATAGCTATTGACTGGGGCAGTAACAAATTCGCCTGCTCGCTGCAAATGAGAGCTTTTATCTCATGCTACCAGCTAAGCAAATGTTAACTTTTAAATTATACTGTTTTCAAAATTGCTGTGGAATATGCACTGTACAGGAGGAAAGAAATGCTAAAATAAGCCTGCTCAAAAGTAGGTCTGAAACAGGGTTTTAATTCCCTTTTCTTATTGCTTCATTTCTCATTTGTTCTAGCTGCAATCCCTAATCGCAGAGAGCAGTAGGCAGAACAGTTGCTGTAGCACAAGCTTTCTGTTAGCAGGGAGTTCATTTCAAGGGCAATTTGCTGGGCCAGGGCAAACACACCGTGGCACAGACTCTGGATCCACTCCTATTGCAAACCAGAACTCACAAGGGGAACTTTACTCCTGTTTGGTTTTGTTATAACAACACCATTCCTTGCATGGTTTGCCAGAGAAGACTGCTTGATTGCCTCACAAATCTATAACAGGTGCTTGGGCACTTCATAAAAACATCCCTGTTCCCTTTCAAGCCATGTTAGCACAGTGAGAATTTTGGGAGCTCTTTTGGGTGTGCCAGGGCATGCTCAGGTGAGTTTTATGTCTGTGGCCAAGCTGCTGCTGTTTCATAAACAGGTATAAGAACAATAACTTCCTTCTCCAGTGCAAACACATGTGACCAACACTGAAAGCTGGGCTCTAGAGAAGTAAAATGTGTCCTCATTTCTACATCATATTGAAGCCTTTCCATGAAAAGTCTATAAATTAAATTAAAGCTATGCCTACAGAAGAAAAATCAGACTGCATAACTATATTTGCAAAAGGCATGAAAAAGGTTCCCTGACTATTGTAACTGTGCTGGAAGAAATCCAGACTGGAATCTTTAGTTAGTTTTGCTTGACTGTGTCTTACTACAATAGTTTAAAGCAAAACCTAATCAGTGCTGTGTAATACTGGTTCAATAAAAAACATCAATGCATGCAAGGGCTTTATTACATTCATAATAATTTTGTTCCCTTGCCCCACAAGCTTTTCTCTAAAACACTTCCAATTCTTAGAAATTATTTCTAAGGAATTGCTTCTTTTTCCAAAATTTGACTACTGAAGGGTTTATACCTGTCACATGTACAAGAGGAATTTTTTTAAGGCATTCATTTTCTTTGACAGCATTATGTATTTTTATTCTCCAGATGGATTTTCAAAATAGTCCCTTCACAAAAGGAGGATAAATTAAGACAGCACCTAGACCTCTGGTTCTGTGTAAACTCATATCCTCAGACATCCAGCCTGGGTTTGGAATGACACTCATGACTCCCTTATTGTCTCCTCACTCTTTTGATTCAATGGCTTTCAAATTGTGAAGAGCATTGCAGTTCTGAAATCTTCAGGCACTCATTTGCAGATCAAATTTAAAGCTTTAATCATTGAGTTTCTTTTCAGATTACTGTATAGAACACGTTCAGTGCAACAAAAGCCCTAAAATCAGTGCACCTTTCCTTGTCCATGAGGGAGGCAAAGCAGCAGCATGATCCTTTTCACTGGAATTTACCATACAAAGCTCTTAATAGCTTACCTCTTTTTTTTTTTCTTTTTTTTTTTCTTTCCCAGAAATTCAGGACATTATGAATTTTTCTTTCTTCAGCCAAGACATTGTGCTCTAGTCCTTTGAGCCTTTATTGTAATGAATTTTATGTTGCCCTTTTCTCCCACCTGTTAAATGATGTTCAGAATCCATTTCAGAAGGTGGCATATTTTGTAGCACATGTGTTTATTGTACACATAATGTTGTATATTTTGTTGCTACACAAAAGGATTGAGCCACTTTTGTGGCTATATTGACAATATTCTTACTTTGGTCATGGATGGTGAAGTTGTACTCCCAGGAAGCATGATCCTGGAAAGTTTAAATGTTGTTTATGGACAATCCAATGTGGTGGTGAGACAGTGAGTGGTGTGTCATATGAACCATTGGACTTTACATGGCATTGAGCATAAAGCTGAATTTTTCTGATAAAATGTTATTGTAGTTGTGCACATAATGACAGACAAAACAGCAGGATCTCAGCTGTGTTACAAATTGTTCAGTAAGTGGAGCTGTAAATTTAAATTTGGCTCACTCCCTTTATTTTCCTTTGTATCCTTATTCATAGATAAATATTGGAACACATCGCTGAAACCAGGGCTGGCGTGGCCATCAAATTAACACAAAACCCACAGCCACCACCTGCATTGTTAGCCAAATTTATGAGCTCAGTTTATTCAAGTATCATCCAAAATACAGAGCTGAAAGTTAGAGCTGTGCACATAACACAGGCAACACTAAGTATCTGTAGCCTTCTTGCAAAATACCCTTCCTGACTGGTACTGGGAGAAATGTAATTAATGTTGATAGTCCTGAGCTATTTTTACACATGCATGCATCCATGTGGACATTTCAAATTACACATGCAAACCACTCTGCACCCATGTGTTGAGGGTTGCTGGCAAAAGTTAAGAATCCACAATACTCAGTTCTGAATGACATATACTTAGAAGAAATTGGCTTTTAACCCTCTGGAAAAAATTATATTTGTCTTTCATGCATTACATTCTGAGAATTTTGTTCCAAAAATCAAGAGGCCATTTTAGTTTCCTGCAGTTCAAATCAGGCACATTTCTATGCCCTGCTTTTCCCTTTTTGCAGTTAGCAAGCCATACATCATGACTGTCAATTCTGCTGCAGCATCTTTCACAGGACGATAAGCAGTGAAGAAAAAGCACATTGTCAAACAGTCAAGCAGTAACACCCTGTTAACAGCAGCTTAATCTGACCAGGGCACACTATCTAACATAACTAAATTCCATAATTCTGCTTTCATAGGTTACAGCTGAGAAACAGGATTTCACTTTCTTCATGATCCTTTGCCTTCAGATGTCTGTGTTCAGACACACAGGACCTGACTTTCAAAGATATTCAGATACTTTGACATGAGATGTGGTGCTAATAAAAAAATAGGCGACAAAAAATTATTCCTACAACAGCCTTAAAAAGATAAACTCTTGTAGATACGATACTTTAGACCAGACCATTTATTTTTCCTTTTCTTTTGAGGGGAATGCATGGTTATTTTTCATAATTAGCATCATTATTAACCACAGATGATTGCTTTTCCATCTGAAATATCTGAATGCAATATGCAATTTCTTCCTCCACCGTGAAAGTAAAGAAGAATATGGTACAATTAGTTAAAGGGCTGGATATTTAGAGCATGCAGGAGATATATGAAGGGTTGGGGCTTTTTTAACAACTGCAACCAGAAGATCAATGAATATCAGGGGGAGACAAGATTGCATTGTGCTGACAGATTTGCTGCACAACATGGCTGAGCTGTTGCCTGTGCAGGAAAACCATAAAAGCAACAACGAGAGCAATTATAAATGACAATGGCAATTGCAGCTGACAGCCAAAGGAGTGAGGGGGTTAAAGAGTGTATAGAAAGCAGTCAATCATCCCAATTCACAAGTTGTGTTTGGTTGATTTATTTTGATAAGTGTACATGCATTTGTTCTACTGTATAGAGGCAAAAGCACACTGGTAAATGTAGATGTGATTGAGCATGGGAAAGGCTGGGAATAACTCTGCATACACAGGGCATAATTGGAGTTATTTTACCCCATTCCAGGCAGAGCATCCTGCTATACCTTTCCTTGGCAAGCAGGAAAACCTGTTTTAAATGTAAACTCTGCTACTAATCTTCAAATGTGTGTGTGTTTTTCAATAGCAACCATTATTGGGGTTTAGTATTATTTATTAATATTTTTGTTTATTATTACCCATAGACCCTCCAGGTTCTAGTCTCTCCATACAAACCTCTGCTGTAAAAGCTTGGATTGTCATGTTTCCCACAGCTTTAAGGCTCACACCCAAATTTCTAATGCAAAGCAACAAGCTTAAGATATCTTTAGAGCAGATTCATATCACAAAGAAGAATTTTAAAATGGACTGGTAATTTTCTCCTATAAATATCTGATACTGTATTTTATGGCAACATGAGAGTTAGATGTGAGGAAAAGAAACTGTTTCACTGACTATAATTATCTTTCTGGTTTTTAATATATACATAGTTCAGGTTCCAGAAGAATAAATAACTTAGATGCAATCTGTTTGGGATCCTTTCCAAACTCTTGGTTGGAAAGTCAGTTTGCAAAAAAATACTCCTTCATAAATGTTACATTTCTTCACAGATAAACACAGTGCTTGTAAATCAGGAGAGGATGATAAAGCTGTTAAGTGAGACACAATTGGAAGAGAGAAGCAACATGGGAAAGGAAATGTGATTTTAAAACATCATAATAGATGGTTTGAAGTTAGAGAGTATTCGGTTTAAGTATGTTCTAAGTATAAGCACAAAACATTAATGACAATCCTGTAAACACATTTTCAGAAGCAAATGTATTCAGTCAGACATTCTCAAATAGATTCATAACAACATCCATCTGTAAATATTGTCATTTTTCAACTAAACTTTAACAAGGTAATTTCTGCTGAATAAAATTTGAAAGCAAATAAGTTTAGCTGATAATGACTTCATTTCAATATTTTATCTAGAGAAGCATAGTGCAGAATTTTTATAATAGTAAAAATCTGAAACAAACCACTGTGCTGTGGCTAGAATTGATTACCTTTCTTCCTGTAACAACAGAAACTTGTTAATATCCTCCTAGACTGACAATAATTAATTTACCCTCTTTGGAGGAGAGTCTCCCCTCTTTCCTCTCTCTGCTTTTTCCCTCTCCACTGTAGTTGAGCACATTCTTCAGCATACAAGTGGTTCAGGTGAGACTGGCTATTTACTTCCAGTTTTCAATTGATGTCTTTATAAGCACTGAAAAATGTGACTTTGTGGCCTAAGAAATACTGCCCAACATCCATCCTGGCAGAGTCACTGTAGCCAAAACCAGCACAACGAAGATGAGATGAGATAAGAGAGGTTTTACCACATGGCATTCACTGAACACCAAGTGGTCTTTGAGCTGCAGAGAAAAGCCTGAGTCCACTGGTATCAACAAGGAGATAATTAACAAGCACAGCTAATTCTCTTTGGTCAGCAGCATTTTTCAGAAAAGAAAGCAGAATTCCTGTCCGTGTGCCTCAGCCCATCAGAGAGCTGCCCACACAACCTGTCTTGGTTTCCCAGGACATCTGGTTTTCCTGGGACACCTTCACTGAGCAGAGGCAAAGAGGATTTTCTGTCTAACTTAGAGATTTGTAAATCTAAACCAGCATTTAATCCACTTCTAATCAAAGAGTTCATTCCCAGTCACAATTTTGGTAATGCCAGCCATCTTTCCACTTCTAATCCTGGCATCTTTTATTTGAGGAAGTCACTTGGTGTTTGTTACAAGGAAGGAAATCAAACCTGTGGGCTTGATTTCATTGCTGTTACTGCACAGTGAATTGTGAATGGCATGAATGTGAAATAGCAAAAGGAATCCTCAGTTTATACCCTACCTTTGTTCAACAGAAAATCACTCAGCCCCAGGGGGGTTTTTTCAACTGAACACAGTGAGGCTTTTTCAGAGATCCTGATTATTGTCTAAAAGTGGGGAATGTTTGTCTCCCACCCCTGGTTCATACTGTAACAGGGTAATGAGGCTAAAAGAGGAGAAAATCAGAGCTTTAGCTGCAGAACTGCAGAATGCACAGCAGGCTGCATCAACACATTCATCTTCAGATGTCACCATGAAAAGCTGCTTCACTCATTAAATTAAAACTTACTGCAATTTCTAAACATGAAGTACAAAACTAAAACCAAATCTCTGTATTTATGGAAATACCATGAAAATGGGCAGCTGAAAATTACAAGCCTCTGGAATTTCTTAACCATCCCATTTACCCCATCAACATCTCACATGGTAGCTTCCTGTCTTAAAGGATGGAGAATTCCAAATTATAGGAATGCTTAGATTTCTCCTTCCAAATTAACAAAAAGTGGATGATGAAAAGATAATTCAGCTAACTATTAACGGATTCGTAATTCCCTGAAATAATGATGTATATAAAATGAATCACAAAGGTTTCACTGATAGTGCAAGCTTTGTTTTCTTCTATCATGAAAAATGTAATTTCAAAGTATTTTGTTTTCATATGCTAATGAAATCCAAATGTACTTGTAGCAGTGTCCTGGGTATCATACATCCCTATAAACACATAAAGATTTCAGGTTCTTATTTAGCATTGTGCTAAATTTTCAGATTAGCAAGGACTGAAAGATACTTATCTAGTAGACAGCTTAAGCATACACAGATAGTTTTATCCCATAGAAGCTCAGTATTTTCATTTCCATTCCATTAAGACTAGAAAGATGATTCAACACAGCAGTTGTTATTGCTGTTAAAAGCCTTAATCATATTAATGTTGTCACACCAATCTTCCCAGCAACCAGAACTTCAGTGTGCATTGACATTTAACACACCACAAAATAAATGCCTGTAGTGTTTGTAGAACACTTTTCAAGCAATTCCCTCATTTTTCCCCCCTAAATCACCTGTTTGTCTAGAAGCAGCAAGGGAAATTAAATTAGATGTTAATATTCTCCCCAAATATTCTGTAACTTACATCAGTTCCTCCTTAGGAACTGTAGGCTTCTTTCAGCATTTGCTTTTTGTCCCAGAGAAGTCATAAGTAAAGCCAGAAGTTGTTATAATTGGGGTTTTCTAAAATCGTCTCATTCTGTGTAAATATTCCTACCTCTGGATTTATTCCCGTCTGCCAGGCAAGAAATGAGAGTGCAGGTTTGTCGGGAAGCATTGTCTTTCACAAGGATCTCAAGGTTAAACTCATCAGGGATGGAGATCTGAACAGCAGCTTTGCCCTGCCCAGTGTTTGTCTTCTTCGTGTTTTCAGACAGACCCTGTAAAGTTAAATTTGGAGCAGAAATTAGGGAACTTGATAGAGAAAAGCAGGACTTTGAAAATATGTTCCCAAGAGCAGGGCTAGAAGGGTCTGTTCCTCAGAAATGAAGCCAAAGCTTAGGAATGCTTCACTACTTCCGAAGCAGTAAACTGAATTCAGAGTTAAACTCTAACTGAAGAGTAAACCCAAAAAGCATGGAAATGAATAATCCAGACACCAGGAAAAAGCAGTCAAAGGACTCTCTGGGTTCTTGAAAGTTCTTTGAGTGGGTGACACAGTTATTTGTGGGTATGATGTCAACTACCCTGGTGGAATCTGAGGAAACAAAATGGAACCACCCCTTTTGAAAATCGGCTGCTGAACATGAGAGTATGAATTTCCCTCTGCACAGCACAATGCAGGTTTGGTTTTCCTGGTTTAAGTACCATAGAGCAGAATTCAGTCCTCAGGAGTTTTAGTTGTGTTATTTGAAAGGTAGTGGAAATCCTCACATGGTTCACTTGGACTTGGTGGCCTCCAGAGATCCTTTCCAACCTCAACCATTCTGCATTCTGTGATTTCAGCAGGGCTTAAGCACAGTAATTATTGTCAATTCTTGATAGGCTCCAATATTTTGTGTTGTCTATTGCAAAATACTATTTAGTGATATTAAAAACCAGATTTTTCTAAGACATATGCATTTTTCAGGCAAAAATTTAGGTATACCACTCTATCAGCCTTTGCTTTCATGAAAAGAAAGCTCTAAAATAAATTAAGAGCATATTCTAAATATCCAGATTGAAAAACATTTATGTTTTCTAAATGTACTGAAAGCATGACCTAACAAATTCATCAGGGATAAATTTTTTCCCTGCTTCTGATTTTTTTTTTCCATTGCAAGTCAAGCCTTTTGAGTGCTCTAAAAATTGTAATCTGACATCATAGTTTCCAAGTTTTATAAAGCCATTCCCTATAAAAACCTTCCATATGTTCCCTCATAAAAGATTTTGAAGTAACGTGCCGTTCCTGGTGGTCTAGGAAGGATAAATCAATAAAATCATGTGAGGGAAAAGTCAACCGGTTTTCAGTAGTTTCCATAATGGATGTATTTCAAATAATTTTGGAAAAAAGTGCTATTGCCCTCTTCTAACTTCCCTAAGGAAACACCAGTAACAATAAAAAACAGGTTTTATTTTAGAATAGGAAGTGCTCATAACAGAAGTCAGTCTTCTCTCAGACATTAAGTGATAAAATTGGATAATTCCCCTCTGCAGAAGCAGGAAAACTTTTTGCATTCTGTCCTCCAGTATTTTGTTGCTAAATGTTCAGCCCGCCCTGCATCAAAATGCAGTTTGGAGTGAAAACAGCCATTAGCTTCCTGCCAAACTGAATGCAGGAGCTGCTCACAGCCTTTCATTCCCCAAAGCCTTCATCTGCAGAGTTCCTGAGAACTTTCTCTTAGCTGGGTTTTGACAATCCCTGCATGGAAAGCACCGAGAGAACTGACTATACAGAAACAAATAGCAATGGGGTTTTTTACATTAAATACACCACCCATGCTTTCTTCCTGTTTTTTCCAAACCAAATCTGTGGGAAAGGAACAATAGCCTGAAGTCTTCCTTTGCTGGTGCCAATGAAGAGATGGCACTTGTACAAACAAACAGACTAAGGCCATTGTGACCTCTCTAGAACTTCTCAATCCAGTTTGTTAAATTAAGAGGCCAAAGAGCTGCTTTTGGATTTGTGGCTGTTAGATGCTCAGAAGTACACAGCACAATGAAATGGTCAATTCCACCTGCAGAAAGTACTGAAGTGTAATAAATAAGGAAACCAGCAGTGGCAAAGAACAGGGCACAGTTTTGTGGCTGGTGCAAGGCCATGGGATGTGGGCTGGAAGCAGTGGCTGTTCCTCCTGGCTGGTCATGCTGTGACCATGCAGTGCCAAGAAATGGGTGTGAATTAATGTCTGTGCTCTGGGGATGAGCTAAGCATATGGATTTCCTTTGCCCAGCCACCTTCTCCTGCCCTTCTGCTCAGTAGGATAATACCCTACTAAACCCATGCCAGTTTAGGATGCTGTACCAGTGACTTCACTATCAAATTCCACAATTTGTGGGATGATACTCCCCCAGGAACAACAGCTGAAGGTGGAAGTGCAGGCTAATTGATTCTGCACTCCCCCACTACCTCTGAGCTCAGGCACTTAGCTGTAATTATTGTGAAACAGAAGAATTTACACTGAGTTATAAACTGGTATCACAGGGCTCAGAAAGTGGAGGATACTTCATGAGCTGTCAGCTATTCCAAGTATTGTCCTGTACTTCTAAAGTTTCAACCCACTTTTCCAACTAATATTGTAACTAATGGGACTTCCCCTGCTAAGGTGACACAATGTTCATGGTGTGTAACTGTGGGGCAGGGAGAGATTGGGGTTTTCTCCTCAGTAAATCCGTGACTGTAGCTGCTAAATCGCAACTTCATTTGAGGGCACTGAGGAATCGTGGCTTAATGTTCTTGTCTCCTTTTCCCAGTTCAGAATCTTGTACTGAAAGATCTTTCCATTAGTGTTCATGCCTTGGGAAGGCTGACCTGGGACAGCGACCAGACAGAGCTAGAGAATAAAGTAGGGATTTATTAAAAGACTTTTAAGGATCCACCTTGGGCAGGACAAGAGCCTGACCAGGGCCATACCCAAGATGGACCCAAAATGGTCACAAAATGGATGACCAGTCACAAGGTCTCACACTTTTATAAGTTTTGGGGTTTGCATATTGGAGTTTAATTGTTCAATTACAGCTTCAGATTGTGAGGTCTCATCCCTCTTGTTTTCTTTCTTTAGTCCACCGCTGTTTATGGTTTTGGGCCTGAAAACTTGTAACATTAGTCCTTGGTCTCCATCTCAAAAAGGATTTGTTTTGTCTCCCTACTCCCTACTCTGTTAAGAGTAACACTTAATATGAGGCTCAGAACTGCACCCCTAGGCAGCACAGAATCTGAAAAACATGAAAGGTAAAACTTAAGGCATCACTCTGTGTGCACCCACTGCAAAAACGAGTGTTAATTTTTCCAGAAAACAACAGGAATGGTTGGAAGCACAAGTCTCTGTATGATGTGGACTGACAGAATGACATCATTGCTCAAGAAATCTGGTTAACTAGCTGACTCCAGGGGTCCCTTCCAACCTTACACATTCTGTGATTGTCTGTAATTCATTCAACTATTTCATGAATGTTTATGCAAACAAGTAAATATTTGAGTAGCTTCTAAACCACTGTAAATGCCCAAAGCTCTTAGCAAAGCTCTGTCCATCTGGTGGTGATTGATGTGGCTTAACAAGAATTAATTTGCTTTATCTGCAGTGATTTTCACCTTTCCAATATAAAAGCATGTAATCAAGTCTCAAACCCTTTTCACATTGTGCACATGATGAAAAAAGCACCCCTGAGGCTAAAAAAAAGTTCATCCTGGGGCTGTATTTTAATTTAGGACCATGCATGTTTTACAATGAATGAACTTTTAATCTCTCATTTCTCTTCTGGATTTCTAGAAGAGACTAAAGGAGGTCTTGTTCTTGGAACTCTGAGTTCTGCTTAGTCAGTGACATTTCTGAGGTGACAGGAGACTGGATGGGATTCAGTTGCCTAAAATGACACTGAGTGCCTCCTCTTAAATATCCAACTGCTGCTTTGCCTCTTCCTGCCACTTTCCGAGTGTAAATCTCCTGCTGATCATGTCATGTCTGCACCTCAGCTGGGAAAGTCTCAGATTTTTTAGAGCATCTCAAATGACACAAACGACTTACACTTAAGCAACTGAATCCTAGCTTTTGAGTGTGAGAGAAAAGTGTTATTTATATGTATTCTTTTAGTTATTTGCTGCTTATAAAACCCCAATAATCTTAGTTCTCTTCTTAGTATTCATAGATTTACTTGCTCTAAAATTCACTGCCCCTTGGGTTGTTTTTTTTTCATTTCTGAATATGTACAATAAGTGAAATAAATTTGGGGTTATCTTCATTAATTTCTATAACAAAGTAACTTATTGTAAAACTGCTAGGAAACGAGTTATTTGCCATTTAACAGGATTTACACAGAGGAAAATGTCATTGGTGAAGCTGAAGCTGTTTGGCTTTTCTGAAGGTTTGTACATATGGTGTGTGACTCAGTGGCTGTATTTGTGGTTGGTATAATTCATATTTTGAAACAGAGGAGCAATGTTCTATTTGGGAAGTCTTCACATGTTCATTATTTAGCCTTTATTTTTTAAGATGTTGTTTAGTACCAAACATCTTGGAGTTAATGGAACAGTTTCCATTTTAAAATTGAATTTTTGTGTACTGCATTCTGTGCTGTCTGTCAAGGATCACTTCTGTAACTATTTTAAATTGAAAGCCATGGAATTTGGAAACACTTCTATAGGAATGCCAAAGACATCTCTTGAGTGTCCAGAAGGAAAACTTACCTTTAGGCATCAGATATAAAAGTACTGCATCTAGATCACCAGTTAAATTAATTCTTTGTCCACAGACTGCAGCATGTCTAATTTACAAATTTAAAGAACGGATGGATTGAGGGCAAACGTTACAACTCCTTGAAAATAAAAGTAAGAAACTCAAAGCTGTCCTAGGCTACTTTAAAGTCAGCAAATATATGTGTGTTTTGAGGGTACATTTTCCTCACTGTATTTTTATTAGTGGGAAAAAACATCTCAACTGCTTTGTGACACTTACTATAAAGATCAAGATGCTTTATGTCTCTTAAAAGAACAAATATGAAGTACCTGCAAGGTGAGGAAAACAAGCTTGCCATTGCCTAACTTTTTGGATGGATGCTTACTCGATGCACTTGCAAAAATACCCAGATTATTCTGATTGCCAGTTTAGATTTATTGCCAGGTGGGAGAACCTTGACCCTGTGCTTTTAAGTGAGATGTGCAGAGCTGTCATTTCAGATCCATCTTTGAGCACTAACATGAGGAAGTTGAAATGATGTCTGCGGATCTCTGTACGAATGCTGAAAGCTGAAACAGTGAATCAAATACTAAGGCATCTTCATTTCTCACCACTGCAGTAGATATGTCACAAATATTTTCTCTAAAAGAGGTGGATGAGATAATCATTGTTTCCAGGAATAAAACTGTGCAGTAGGCAATGAGAAGAACATACAGTTTATTATATTGAAAGCATAAAATGTGTTGAGCTTCTGGTGAGAGCAAAGCAGAAGGGGGCCATGTCCACATAGCCTAAAATCAAAAAGTTACAATTATATAAAAAATATATTAAAAAGCTGAAAATCTTTAGGCATCATCCATACTCCTGGTTTTTGGCTGTATCAGTGCATTGACAGGTGTTGGGAAGTGTGACAGAAGCTCGGACTGATGGAGTTGCCTTGACACAGAATTCAGTATTTTAGCTGCAAATTCTGGTTCCCCTTTGCCCCTTGCCTGATGTGACTTTTGTCAGGTGGCTTTTACTGGTGTAAAGGAGCTTTGCTGGTACAGCCTCACCTCCAGTGGTCTGTCTGATTTGAACACGAAATTGTAACATGCCTCTATGGTGGGGTCATCTGGAATGCATTGTGAGTATCCCACAGGTGCAATTTGCTGTTGAAACATCAAATTTTTCTACTGCTGCTAGAAGTTCTGGAATTCTCCATCTGCAAACCATGCAGAAAACCTTTTTCTGGTTCAAGCTGTGTATTGTATGACTTGGTTAAAAAGCAAACAAAGGCTTTGAACTGCTTTTCATGAGATCTGTTCCCGTGAAACCACTGTTAACTCTGCAGAGATTTGGTTGTTCTTTCTTTAAACATTCAACTTCTTTTGTCAGCCAGAGAACAAGTCATTTGATTAATGATCATTTTTATTTCTTTGCAAGGATCCTTCCCGACCATTGGGGTGAAGTCTCTTTCGAGATTCCTGAGGGCGGGATTTTTAAATAGCATCCTGGCCTCACATCAAGTGGCAGGGGGTGGATCTCTACCCCCCAGCATTTCCTCTGGTAGGTATTCCAGACTCTTCCCACACATAAGTTTTTATTTTCTCCTTCGCTTTCTGCCCCATCTCTCCACACATCTCAGGGAAATAAAATTTGGTGTTGGTCAGACAGGGAGATCAGATGTCCTTTCCAATAGAAAGCCAAACCAAAAGGAAATGGAAATAGGATAACTTCTTGGGAATGAGCCATTTTTTTAAAATTAATGTGTAGGAGAAATTGTGAGAGAAAGTGGCCTGCCTAAATATTGAAAGAGAAGGCCTGGTATCCTCCAATCATCCATTTCATGAAGCATGTCCATGTGTATTTATCCTGGTTTGGGGCAGAAGGAGAACTTTGAAGACGCCACTGTAAAATCTCGGAATTTGTGTGACTCTGTGACTTTTCCCCTAAAAATTTATATTCCCTTGCTAAAACATGGAAGCAAAACAAATTCGGAAAGGGAAAACTTAATTATGAATTAATTTGGAGTTTGAAACCTTTGTGTGCTTTGGTTTTCATGTGTCTCATGAAAACTGCCTTTTTTTTTTTTTTTTTTTTTTTTTTTTTTTTTTTTTTTAAAGTAACTTTTACCATGATTGGAACTCTTGTAATTCTCTTTAAATGAGTGAGGACAGGTTTGAGGCCTCCTTTCCAAGACAGACTACTTGTGTTATCTGTTCTCTTCTGGAGCCATTAAACACCACCTTCCATCAAAAGTAATAAATGAAGAGTAAATATAACTATAGTTAGTTAAAACTGAATCAAAGTTTCTTTCCAAACTACATATATCTGTGTAAAAATGGATCTGGGCATGGGCTAATGTCAGGCTGGTATCTTTTCTGGACATCCTGCATTATCTGTAGTGTTACTTAAAAGTTTTTTCTTGAAATAAAAAACAAATCTCTTCTGGTAAAAAGAGGGAGAAAATTGGAAAATTACATAATGTTATTGACTTGCTATACAAAAGAAACTATTGTACTTCTCTGTGCCCCGTTTTATCTACTGCAGTAATTCTAATTACAAGATGATTCTTACTTTTCTTTTTATTTCAAGTGCTATTATTTCTTGCTTTGCTTTCTTTGAATAGAAGTGTCTCAGCAGCTTTGATGTCTTTTCTTATGACTGTTTGGGTTTCTTTTGTCGACAGTTTGTGAAATACTTTCCATATTTTTTTCCCCATGGGATATCTCAGAGTGTTTAATGTCCCTTAGGTCTTGTGGCAGTGAGCATCACAATGAGGGGGTACCTGTAACCAAACAACTATTGCAGAGGAAATACTGCAGGCCCCATAAAATTCTCTGTTTTGAACACAGTGTTATGTAGAGCATCCCACTGATTCTATTAAACTACAAATGGCCTCAAATTCATGAACTGGATTCTCAACTACCTCCCTGTCTACAAGTTAATTTTATAAGATCCTCAGAACTGTTGTTTTCTGAGTGCTTGTAAAGCCTTTTCCTTACGGACTTCAAACTCCTAAACTCTTAGTTTGTTTAATGAAACTCATTCACAATGCCTTGCTATTAAATGTCTTTTACTAATAATTCTGATTCAGCCTAATGAAACACTGAAATTGAGAAGAAAATGGAAATGTAACTGCAGGATGTGTAACAGATATCCTCACAAGTTAATGGAGATAAATGTTGTTGTTTGATCATGTCAAAAGCAACAAAAATAAAGTGAGCAAAGCAGCAACCCTAGAGAAAGGGAAGATTTTCAGGTAGTTGAAAGGCAATGAAGAACTGTGATAAATCCAATGGATGAGATGTGTTCCTTTGAGAAAGAATGCATGTGGGGGCGTCAGGTGGCAGAAAGCTCTGCAGCGCAGGTCAGAAATTGCTGCTAACAGTTGCATCTCAACAATCTTACCTGTAGTGCTACTATTTAACTCTTCCTTTTTTGCTTTATCGTATTTACATCTATATTAAGCATAGTACAAATTCTGAATTGCCTCTTTTTGTATCAGAGATGACCAGGGGATGCCCTTTCCATTCCTAAGTTGCTAAAAGCAGCTTTGCTATGCATGTGAGCAAAAAAAAAAAAAAAATCCCACACATTTTTGAAAATAAAATAAAAAAAAATTTAAAAATTGAAAAAAAAAAAAAAACAACAGAGGAAAAAAAAAAAAGCACCCAAATCTTGACAGGGTGTTGCTGATCTGGGATGTGAGAGACTCAGAACTGACTGTCTTGCTGTGCATGATTCAGTGGAGATATTTGGGCTTGTGTAGGACAGTAGCTCTCATAAGCCCAACAGAGGTACTTAGCATTTAATAACTGCAGAATTATAACCTAATTGTTTCACATAATGGTTATGGGTAAGATTTCAGTTAATTTAACTACATGGGAGACTTAAAATGCCAGCATTATTCTGCTATTAGGGTCATTGGGAACAAAGATAATGAGATGCTTTTTATTTACCAAAACCTTTAACTCAAGCTAAGTGGCAGATTCCCTTCCAAATACTCAGAAAATGTATTCCTTATTAAAGACAAAATGCTTTTAGATATTTTTTTTCTACAAAATTTGCCGCAGATGTTTTAATGAAACACAGAACTGAACTAGAAAGCCTGCTATAAATAAGTGTCTGGAAAGCAGCTTGGCAGGGCCATGCAGCTGTTAGTTTCCTTTTTTCTCTTTCTACTTTAATCTCAGTAGTTGAGAGGAGTGTATTTCTTTTACCATTGCATTGACAGCTGATGTTCAGTTTTGTGTAATTCAGCTTTTACACTGTGCAGGGGTTCTCTAATGTAAAAGGTGTCCTCATTTAGCCAACTTAAAGATTAATTTATGCTGCTGGGGTGAGGCATTACGTCTTTCTGCATAAATAGATTGTCTCGAATGTAGGTGTTTTTTTAAGCCTAGACATAACTTCTAATGCAATAGTGCTTATATTTGATAGTTACATCAAAAATCTGTCACTGCTGTACAGCAGTTTCACCAGAAGCAAAACTTTAAGCAGGCCTGCAAAATTCATCCTAGATTCTTACAAAAACAACCCCATTTGCAGACATTAGCTTCCTTTTTATTTAGCTATCATTTATGTCACAAATCACTTCATTCCTTGTTATTCCACCTGTTAGCAGTACAAATTGGCATGGGTATGCAATGACAGATGGACTCACATGAGCAATAAGTATTTTTTTCTCAAGTGATAGCCTTGCATATATTAAATGGAATTCTTAAAGCACTTAGCATTTACACTCCTCACCATACTGACACTGGCACAAGCTGTGGAAGCTTCAACACACACACACACACACACACATTATGAAAACCCAAATTATAAATTGCCAGAGCTGCATCTCCCTCTTCACATTCCAGCTCCTCCAAACTAAAGACCCTGCTCTTTGCTCCACTTTGAGGGAACTCTCAGCTCCTGATTGAAGTGACCTGTGAAGGGTTTGAAGGGTTTGTTGTGTAAATGCCTGCCTGTGCTGCCTGGCAGAAGTTGCAGGCAGGAAGCATCACCGCTGTCTTTGAAGAGCCAGAGATTGCTCAGCTTGCTGAGCTGGAAAGGAGAAAAGGGAAAGCAAATAATGAAGAGGTATTTACCTCTCCTACTGTTCCTTTCAAGCTGAACTCCTTCACTGAGTTTTTCTGTCAACAAGAAGTGGAGATGGGTGCCAGGCTATGGCCAACCATGGAAAGGTTCTGTTAGACAGACCTCTCCTTCAGGCTGTTCAGCATTCAAACTGCATTAGCAGGAGAGGTGGGAGAGCCATCAAAATTATTCTTGCCATGAACTCCTCTCTGTGAATATCATCTCCTCACGTGGTCAGCAGCTGGGCCATTGCCCCCTGTTCCACTCTCAGAGCCCCTCTCTGAAGCTTCTATGAAAGTTTCCTGGTGTGCCGTTTCTAATGAAGTATGACCATCAGTTATTTCCTGCCACTTGATTTGTAAGAGTTGAACTATCCAGCTCCTTGACTTTACAGGAAAAATAGAGACAAAGAAATTTGGCTTGATGAAACAACCCACCTTGGTGAACCTCAAAAAAATACATTGCATGCAAGGAATTTATGCACTTACTTTCCAGAAATTGGAAGTGATATAGGATGGTTTGCTCACTGCTGTCCTGGACTCCTCTTCAACAAAAAGCACATTCTACAGAGGATATCCCCTCTTCAGTGTTTTACTGCCTAGTTATTTATGGCTCTTTGTCTAACACACATTACAGTGTTCACATTTATTCCACAGAGCTCCTCAAAAAACTCAGGGATAATTGTAGATTACTAAACTAGATGATTATCAGTTTTCTTTTGCCCAAAATTAATATTTTATTACAATTTCCAAGTGCACCTGAGTGAGCCCATTATTCTTGATATTGTATAAACTGACATTTGAAAGCAAATTGTATTGACAGACGCTTATTGAACAAAATTACTCAACAAGAACCATCAAGGAGCAATTGTACATAGTGAATTCAGCTATGATTATAGTACTCCAATAATGAGAAAAGTAACTTCCCCCCCCAGTTAATGCATTTTTCTTTACTCTGAATTCCAGCACCTACACTTCTGTATTTTTTGTTAAATGAAAATTGCTAATCCTTTCCCAGTGGCTAACAAATTGATTCTTCTGTTGCATTTGAATTTCCTGGGATACCTCAGCCAAATGGCCCTTCCAGTTCATTCTTTGCAGCCTCAGTGCTGTTCCACTGGAATGTTTATCTTATAAACCCTATAACATGTATTTTCTGAGAACAGAAGTTCAAATGTAGGTGGACTTTTCCATTAGGCAAGCAGGGAGTACTCCAGAACCAAAATAAGGATGAGCAGCAAGTAGCATTAAGACTGAAAGAAACATATTTTGTGCTAATTGAACTGTAGAACTGGGATTAAGCTCTGAGTGTAGGGCATGATAAAAGGAGGTTTTCATTCTTCACCCTTGCTAAATATCTCATTTCATGCTCAGGTGGTCCTGGTGAACAATGCCAAACATTTAAATCCTAGAAGTTCAGAAAAAAGTATTTGCATATGTGGTCATTTTTACGTAATACACACTACTATTGCATATATCAAAAACTGACTACAGAAAATGTGGAAATTCCTTGTTACAAGCATGTTAGTTGAAGCAAGTTGTTCCTTACTAACAGAAGCAGAAAGATATGAAGAGGAGGGCAGGAGGAGCCTGACAGATACACACAGAAGTATATTTGTAAGTGGGAGGCACACAGATTTTCTTTGTTTCAAGATTAGGGAAAACAGAGCTCCCTTTTATGCCAGTGGTAGAACACTGGAGGTAAAAGCATAATCAGTGCTGGTTCATTTTTGTGAGATGGGGAGGCAGGAGAAACATCTGATTTGAATAATGTTTAAATCTTTTTGGTCTGTTTTAGGTGGGAAGCCAGTGTGCCTTTAACCAAATTCAACTTGCTGAAGTAGCATTCCCAGGCCCAAGTACTGAGTATGGGAAATAATCTGCCTAAATCCGATTTTTTCATAGTGGTATTTAAAAAGCCTTTTTAGGTGGCTTGTGCAGGTGGTGAAGACTGGACAATCCTGTACAGACTCACATCACATGTCTATGACACACAGTTAGAATCAGAGTTGGAGGGAGAAGCTTGACAGTGTGTGCTTTTGTGTTCTGAAGGGAAAAAAAAAACTCAAAGAGAATTGATGAAAACCCCCAGGAGATCACAAAAATATCACAATGTTAGGTCCAGGGCATCATGTACTTGTTGGAGCCCTGAGTCGTGATGTTTTGTTTTCTTAATTTTGGATTTAGCAGCCCACAGGTTACAACCAAAGGTTCCTTTGTGGGTTTGAGAACCTTCAGGAGTGTTGATGTGTGACCTCCACTCCTTCTGCACATGAGAAATGATGCCTTGCTCATCAAGGAGGATCATGAGTTTTTTATAGCTCAGTGGCATGTCTCAGATGCTTGTTCTTTGTGTAGATTAAAGGAAAATGGAGCAAAATGGCTCAAATAGTAAATGGAAAAATACACAAAGGATATCCTGAAGTCATGTCAGGATCTTATAAACTTCTCAATTAGGCATAATATCGAATAAACAACAAAGGACATTTTAGAATAGGATTGAAATAACATCTTAATCACGTCATTATGCTTTTCAAAGCACAAAAACCTGTTTCATTGTAACCTTATGTAGCTTTTTTTAAAAAAAATTATTCCTTTTCAAATTTACATTGTAGCTTACGGCTTCTAAATAAAGCGCCTCTACGATAATAGGTAAATTCACAACAGAGATTAAGTAGAATTTCCTTTTTGTGTTCCCTAAGAACTTGTTGTGAATCGTGGCAGGCTGAATGTGAGTTGCAGAAGCCCCCAGTGCACAGATTTCAGATTGTTTAAATTCCCTTATGTGCTTTGGGGTCAGCAGGTCATGCAGTCAGACTCTGTGGTCTAATTCTGAACCAAAGAACATCCCTTGCCCTTTCCACAGGAGGATGTGCAATGGTCTGAACTCTGAGGAGCTTCAGGGTGAGATGTCATTAGATTAAGTGAAATACGCTGAATTTCAGTTATAAAATAACAGGTGAATTGTTTTGGTTAATCCAGCCAGGCAAGAGTCTCTCTCTTAAACTGAATCTGAACAGAATGCATTATCTGTTAGGATTTTTTTTCTCTTATTCTTTGCTTCAGTGCTAAAGCAAAAGTGCCAGGTTTTGTATTTATATAATACAATTTTAGCCATTATTTCTCTCTCACTTACCCAACCCCAAATAGTGACAAAAACCCCCTATTTCTTCTGGTTTTACCCTCTCCTGCATTCCACTTGCTCCTCTCATGGAAAGATAAGGATCAGAAAATAAATAATGGAAACAACATAGCAGCTTTCTCCTTACAGTTCCACTTCCCCTTCCTCAAAATCTTCCAGAATATCCTGTAGGCAGAAGGTAGGACTGATGTGGATTAGGGCTTGCAAGAGCAGCAGAGCTGCTCAAATTTCTCTTGTCCAAAGCAGATTCTCCTTTTGTGATGTGAGGAACCAGGAGAGCCACGTGCTGTGCTGCCTGCAACACAAGGGCAGGGCCAGAGGGTTTGAGAAAGTATTCTATAAATCTCCGTACAGACTTTTCCTGGCTTCCAAAACACACCAACAGGCATAAATTCTTGCCAGTGGGTCACAGGGTAGTAAGTAGAAAAACATTTAATGTATAATTACAGGAAAACAGCTCAGAGAACAGGTTTATGTTATTAAATACTTTCAGACTGTGTGGATACAATAAATCTTCAGGTAGCAGTGATGGCTGCGTGGCCATACCTTACTAACATTCAAACAGTGTCTTATGGTCATTCATGTGTTTTGAATTGTTATTAATTGATTTTGCAGAAGGATCTTCCCCTGACTAAACTAACTTAACTACTGATATTTGCTGTACAGACATGAGAAAATCCAAAGTGGTGTAGCAGCAAGATAAATAGGTTATATCTGTGTGGTTTCCTGTGGCAGCAGGATGTAAATATGTTATCCCATCCTGTTTGCAAGCTCTGGCTTCTAAACTCTCAAAAAGGAGTTTGGAACTGTAATTTCTGTTTTGTGAGACTGCTTGGACACAGGTCTTAGTCAGAGGCCTTCTGTCATGTGAGTCAATAATTCAAGTGCAGTAAAGTTCACATTGGCTTCATGGGGCCTGATGTGGGCTGACAATGCAAAACGAAAAATGCAAAGTGGCAGAGTTATTTTTAATTGGGTTTTTTTCATAATCTTTCGTTTTCTTTCTTTTTTCCTCTGTTTTTTATTATGGAAAAAATACTTTTTATTCTCTGAAATGAATTTTTTTTGGTGCATACAAGTGCATTTCTAGTCATGACAGGAGAGAAGCAGTTGCAGTGCCATGGCCAGTGGCTCTCTGATTTAAGGGGTGTGTAATGAAAGGAGCAGAGGTGAGCTCCAGGAGTGCTTCCCAAGGCCTGGGCATTCCCCTGGGATGCTCGGAGTGCTGGGGGAGTGTGGAAGGCACAGCCCCCACTGAGGGGGTGCCCCTGGGTTTGGGGCTGTCTTATCTCTCTGGCTTTAGATAAATCCCTGGGCAACCAACAGCAGAACATGGAATGAAAAGATGCCTGATAGGGAGGTGATTTCCTGAGCCATGTGGATTCTGATCTGCAGAAGTGCTGGAGCAATATTTTCTTACATGAACCAGGGAACAGGTGCCAACCTGTGCTGTTTTAAGTGAAAGAATTGAGTATCATGTGTTTATGTTAACAAATCTATCCCATAATTGGTATTAGAGATTTCATTTTAAGTCTGTAGAAAAGGAACATGTGCTAACTGTTCTTTCTGGAGGATTAATCTTACATAAAACATTCATTAAAGGAGGCTTTGCTGCATTATTTAAAATGACAACAGGAGACAACAAGCTGAATATTTTGTCATTGATGTGACACTTCAGATTCTCCTCCTTATTCATCACTCTGGCATTCAATTAAATTGCAAGCTATCAAAATCTTGTGTTGTGGAAAAAAATAGAGAACTAAAAATATATATTCAGTGTGAATTTCAGATTTAATCAGTATTTTACATTATTTGGCAATGTATGGCTTTTTTTTTTCATTCCTGCTTATTAAAAGAAAAGTGTCAAGCAGATTGATCAATAGAAAATACAAAATTGCAGCATATTCTGAGGTGGTATGACATGAGTACAGGTTGTTTGTTATTTTTGCTGGGTTTTTTGCATGGCACTGCAGTACAGCTGAGTGGGAGAACTCCAGGGAAGAACTTTCTTAGGGAAAGTTGTCTGAAGTGGGAATATTTATGCTTTCACAAAAAATCTGAGAACAGAGAATGTGGGGATGGTTTCAGTGTGTGTGTGTGTGTGTCATGTATAAATACAGTCATTATTTCATATTGTTATCTTAACTATGTAGTAAAATGATACACATCTGTTACAATGTGCTGCAAATTATAAATGTGATATATGCAGTGTGTAAAATCTGTATTTAGGGTTTTAACCCATTGCCTCAGGACACTCCATAAATTCCTCTGCTTCAAAAAGTCTATTTTCTCATAATACTTCACACTCTAAGTGTCTAAAACTGCTGCAAGTCTGATTTGTTTGACTGATTTGACCACTGAGCCTATCTTCAAGCATTTTTATTTTATCCTCCCCCATTCAAACAAGAAGCTGTGTGCTCTCCTCCAGGAACACCTGCAGGTTTAGCTCTTTGCCAGGTCCTCAGCTGACACTTTTTCTGGTGTCCTTTTCCTATTCCTTTTCTTGTGTGGCTCTTGACTGTAAAATTAACTCAGTTCTTCAGATCCTTCTCCTGTACCTGTCCCTGTATCCTTGTGGAAACATTTCCCTGAACTGGGCAATTCCTTGGACTGGAGGTTGGGTGTGTTCCTATCCCAGGAGCTGCAGCCATTTAAGGAGGAGTGCCTTTCCTGCCATCTGTATCCCGCTGCTCTTTGTCCTTAAACCTGTTTATTCTCCCTTTTAGTGCTGTAAGCAATCCTGGGAAAATAATTCAATGCCTTCCAGCACTGTATTAGCCTACCCCTTGATAAAATAATCAAAGATTGCTTCTCTGTCTCAGAGACTTCTCTGCCCCACTCCCATTTATTCCTTCCTGTTCTTGTTTTGAGGATGAAGAATTTCTGAAGTACCATAAGAACAATGTGAATTTTCATAATCTAAATAATAGGCTTTTAAAAAAATTCATTTAGATGCAAACACTACACTAGTTTAGAAATCTCCCAGCATTATTTTTAAAGTCAGTTTTGTAATCCCCTTTAAAACTGAAGCAGTATTTTGTGTTTGCACAGGGGTCCAGCACATACAAGTTTTTCTGGACTCGAATTTCCCTGCTCTGTACGGGATAACACACTGACAATAGAGCCAGTGTTGATGATGAAAGTTCCCACTGGATTCTACCAAAGTTTGTTACTGTATCTTCAAGCCACCCTAACAGCCTCTGAGACATTTTTAATCCACAGGTGCTCCAAAGACAAATAGTGTGCTGACTAAAAATGTCACTGTCACCGTCTGGCTTGGGATACATAAATAGCTCCAGGGGTACGTTAAACTTGCAGCCAAAATCAGGTGGCTTTTATCAAGTGCTGTCACAATAAAGTCTGGATTATTTGAGAATTTAGGTTTGTGTCCAGATGAAAGATTTTTGCTTGAGATAATCAAGTGATGGAGCCAGGTTTATTTTCATGGTGTCATGACACATTGTGGTGTCTTGACACAATCTCACCCTTAATTTGAAATTTAGGTAGCATGGCAAGTGATACAGACTGAGTCAGTGGGAAGATGTCACCCCTAAGTGACTAAATTTATTGATGATATGCTGATTTTCTGATATAAGCAACCTGTTAGAAGGAAAATGTTGCACTTTTTTGGTGTACTTAGTGCCATTCCTGTGCTGTCACTTGGAAGAGCTGGTTTTGTGTTAAGGCATGTCGTTTCAAGTCATTCAAGTTGAACGGTTTAAAACCTCATTGTCCAGTGAAAAAAAACCCCAAAATCTCTGCTTTAAATCCACAGATTAATGCATATAAATATATTTCATAGCTCCTTTAACCTAGGAGCATAGGGTCTGAGCAAAAGGAAGAACAGGTGGGGGGTTTTTTTTGGAGGGAGGAATATTTTGTGTGAGAATGTAGAAGAATTAATAGTTCTGTTTAGCAAGTACAAAAATAATTTGTGTTGAAGGATTAATGAATCTAAGGAGCATAAAAGCTGCAATGAGAGCCTGTGAACCTCTAGAGAACATTGCAGCTTCTGGAAAGTGTAGAGTGCCAAAGAATTACCCACAGGAAACCAGGAGTGCTGTTTCAAAGCTCCCCTTGTCCTTCCCTTCAAACGCAAATTTTCCATACAGGTGTTTGAGTTGTTGATTTACCCAGAAAAAGAAATTTCTGGGTAACTTCTGCCTGACCAAATATGCCATCTGAAAGCCAGCTTTACACCCCTATTTGTTGAAAAATGCTATTGCCTGCATCAATTCAGAAATTGCTACTTGCTCCAGAGGGCTTTGCATGGTGTGAGATGCTCTAGCATCAGGCTGCAGTTTGTTTACTTCTCTGGGTTATAGGATTTTCCTTTCATGTGGAGGTGTCAGCCCTGTGACAGTAAGGAAATGATAAAGGTAAGGGAATCTGGGGCATTCATGTGCTTGAAACTAAAGAGAGGGGGCTGCACACCCAGTGATCATTAGCAAACTGAACTAAAGGAAACACGAATTTTTTAAGCACTCTGATCTCTAAGAGCTTAAAAGGGATGTATCTTTTAAGTTTATAATGCAAAACCAGGGTATAACCAATGGGTGCAGATGAGTATCATTGATTTGGTGGCAGATGCACATCAGCAGCTGAGACTAAACATTCAGTTTAAAAGAATGAAGCTGGTTATTCACGCTTCCAAGGACTATCCAAAAAGGCTATCAAGGCATCTGGGAATTTTCACACACACAAAAAAAAAAAAAAACCAACCCTGTAGTATTGTGACAACACTAAGAAGTGTTTTATCCATCGAAGATGTGAACATGAGTGTCAATACAGAAATAATCACAAATTTTATTAGAGGAAATGAGGGGATATTTATAGGCACTAAAGAAGGACCAGACTAAGCTCTGTGAATGGGCATGACCAGGAACCCAAAACTCTGGGTCAACATGCTGGAGCAAACACAGAAATGAATCATTCCCTTTTTTAGATGGAAAGTTAACTGTAACAGCTCAGGAGAAATACCCGTCTGTGGCCTGATGTACATTGTGGACAGTTGAATAAACACTTCCACT
>VZSR01000055.1:3786633-3958694 GCA_013398615.1 Brachypodius melanocephalos | reverse complement strand
CAGTGTCACCACTTGGCATAGCTCTGGTTTTCCCACCAACCCCAAAAAAGATGAACATTCCCAGGAAAATAAAAGTCTGCCACTTCCTTCCTAATCTTATTAACGTTCTTCATTATTTTTCTACAGAATGGCTGCTTTGTGATACTAATAATTCCAAGAATTGATGTGCAGCCTGGTTGTCCCTCTCCTGTCAAGTGCATGTAGAGGGGTGGTTTTTTTTGAAGGGTACCAGCAGTGAGCTGGTGATTAAGTACAGTATACACTTCAAAAGTCTATTTTCACATTTGGATATCCTTTCAGGAAATAAATGCCACATCTTGTTCTGCTTCCATTTGGATGTGGTGCCACCCTGGGACTGTGCTGGTTGAGCAAAACCTTGATTTAAATAACACTGTGTTATTTAAAAATAAATAATAATAAAATAAATGTAGGTATTTACAAACATATGAATTCAGAATTTCGCTGGATTAGACACACCCAATGCACACAGCCTATCTAGGAGAGCTTTTTTGTGACACCCCATTCTATCTGTCTCCCGTGTTCCTAAGTCACTGAGATATTTTTCTTTGAGAGGAAAATTATGACCCTCAGTTTATAATTACTCGGACATGGTTTATGAATATTTGGGTTTTGCCTTAATTCAGATATATTCCAAAATATTACATGGCAAGTTTTGCTATTTGGAGATAGCAGGCTCTCCTTTGATCATTTTTTAGGGAGAATACTCCAAAGTGAATGATGTGCCTTCAGCTAATCCAGTAAGAACAACAACAACAAAAAAAAAAAGACATAGAAAATAATTCTTAGGAAGTAACACAGGGAATAGTGTTTATGATATAAACGAGAATTTTGGACATATTTTATATATTCAGCTACTGTGAATAACCTCTGCAGAACAGCTAGAATTGTAAAAACCCCATAATATGTCCATAATCCTAATGTGTCTCTTTGCTGTTTTGCAGGCAGACCAGTAATGATTGTAGTTGAATACATGGAGAACGGATCCCTTGACTCCTTCCTGCGGGTGAGGTGCCATTTTCTAATGACATTTTGAATCAGAAACCATTCTAGGTTAAGATTTTAAATCATTTATCACAAATTAATTTCTACATAATGTTATTCATGGATTTTTAGTGAAGAATAGAAGCCTTTTCCCCAGGGTACATTTCTGAGGTACAGTAATACATTAGAGCATGGCTGGAAAAAAAAAGAAGATTTAAACTTCAGAATGTAATTGATTTCTTCAACAAAAGTAGTTCCTGTATTTAGCAAAATGTATTTCAGATTGTGTTTTCATGAAAGAAAAGATAAATTGAAGCATAAATGCCTGGCCTTATGGAAGTGGTTCATTTTTCTCAATCACCTTCAAAAATATTCTGTTATGATTTTTTTTGGTTGGTGAGGCGTAGAATATACTCTGTAATTGATTTATAATATTTATGGCTACTTGCATTTAACAAATTGAATTAAAAAACAGTTCATGGGTGAAATGTCCTGGCATTAATTAACTCCCAAAGGTCCTCAGTAAACATTAAAGGAGGGCTACAGAAAATATGAGTAATGTGCTAGCAAAACTGTATTTAATTCTTTTTAGAAATGCAAAAGGAAAGGATCACCCCCCTCTGCAAGTTAAACTTATCCTAAAATAGTCTCTTGTTTAACACAACCCTTGGAAATGCTCCAGAGACCCACTGACCTAAGACCCTGTGTGAATAATGTTAATGTCAAGTATTTCAGATTTGTCTTAAGAAGTAAACACCAGCCCTCGGTAGCCCCACTGCCTTCCCATTTCCATCCTGCAGAGCGGTAAATCTGGGCTTGTGGGAAATCAAGGAACTTCTTTGAAAGGGTATTCCAAAGGAGAAATGTTCAACAGGGAGCTGTGGAAATATTGCTGTAAAAATCTTGGTGATGGTGATTGAAGGCTATTCTTTGGTAGCAGGAAGAAGGAACTGGTTAGAGAAAAAAAGGGAATAAGCAGGAGGGAAAAGCAGCCAACACTTCAGATTTACAGGAGAGGGGAGAAAGTCATGCAGGTAGCACTTGTTCGGAAAAGAGAAGAGCATTTGGAGCAAGGGGACACAGCCCTGAGAGTACAGCAGAGCCATTGTCACAGATACCTCCAGACCCTGGTTCTCTTTACCTTTTGGGTTTGATTATTCCATAATAATTTTTCAACATTTCTTTGTTGTCCTCCTCACCGACTCTCCCAAATAATTTTTTATTTTCCGTTGTCAAGACACATGAAAGAGATCTGTTACGTGGTCAGAAACATTCCAGCAGTTTCTTGTGTGAATTTGCTGATCTCTCAAAATCAAATTATTTTTATGGAGCATTTGATATCATGTGTGTCTTGGTAGTTTTTAAAAATAACTCCCCTTTCCCTTCAGGCTCATCTCTCTATCCATCTGCAGCACAGGAACTGCCCCTGATTTGAGAACCTGCAGCTTCCCTGCTCTGTAATTTTTCAGCAGTGCCCCAGGAAGATTTGTCTGAGCCTGAAACATTGTTCTGTGGTTGTGTGTGTGTGTGTGTGTGTGTGTGTGTGTGTGTGTGTGTGGAGAATTTCAGAGAAGAGAATAGAACCAAGTCCTGAAATAATTAATGAGAGAGAATTACCTTTCTCTGAACTGCTCTGGTATGATATCTATATTCCAGGTTTATTTCACATGCCTTCATGTATCAGAACAGTTACTACTTATTAGGATACTTTAATAGAAAGTGGCATCAGCAGAATTATGATGTTACTATGGAGCAATGCTTCTCACATTGCATTGGATATATTTGGAAGCAGAAGTGCTGGAGGGAAATCTGAGCTAATAATTTCTGCAGCTGTTTTTCATGTATATTATTTTACAGCTTCAATTCACACTTCAAATACGGGTTATTCTTCTAAAATGCTTTTTAAATGTACTTTAGATAATATTCAACATCCCAAAGCACTGGAGATATATGTCAGCATTTCTGTTTATAATTAGCAGAGCAAATGGCTGCAAAGTAACCTATTCTAAAAGAAATCCAGCTGCTTCATTAATAATAGTTGTTTCCTGCAGATAAAAGTCCACATTTTTAAAAGCTTTTGTGACAATACAAAGAAGCAGAGAGGCTTTATCTTTAGCAATCCTAATGAAAGGCGTTCGGTGACTATAACAAATGTTGTGGGATTTGGAAGGGCTTATCACACAGTCTGTCTTTCTTATTATTTAAAGGAATCAATTGTTCTAGTGCAAAGTGTTTTTACACAGAGGGGAAAAAAAGTCCATTTCTCACCATAAGAAACATTTCCCCCCATACCACAACTGGTAAAAATTCCCCAGCACATCCCTCCATCTATCTTTCTCCAAAAGCCTGGAAAAATGAGTCAGTCTTACAAATTCAAAGGGAGATTCTGTGGTGGAACCATGTGAGGGTACTCCAGAGGAAGAATTCCACTTCTCACAGCCGTGGTGGGATATTTGCTTTCATGCACAGGTTGTGCCACGAATCAGAGCCCTCCCCCCATCCTTTCATCTCTCACCCCTAAAATCTTAATTACTTCCTTTGTTTACAGGTAGCAGTGTCCACTTTCTGCTATTTGTATGGATTTAACAGCAAGCTCAGCTGAATTATGTCTTCCCCACCACACAAAGTATCCTGTGTGCCGGCTGCTAACTTTGAGGTTTTGGGTAAAAAAAACATTGGCATGGATTTGCAATGTGAAGCTGCTTCAGAGATACTCTAGTGGGAAGGCAGCAGCTAATTAGAACCAATTTTGTAAGATGATGGTAATTAATTTCAGTGATTGTGCATCATCAGACATCCTAAATTGCTGGATACACTTGACACTGAATTTTCCTCAGAAATACTGCATTATTTTCGCAATTATATAAAATTCATTTACGAAAGATGAAACTTAGGTTTTTGTACTGTTGTTTGGGAGATTTTTTATCATGTAAGACTGAGACATGTAGATTAATCATCCCACAAAAGTATACCTGAAATTTGCCATCAATGAGACAGTTGTCTGACCAGAAATGAGGTTCATGTGGCTTCATTTCTGGTAACACTTGGAGAGACTTCTCTGAAAAAGGATGTGGGTTTCCAGTTCAGAATCTCCTCAGGGGCTAGAAGCTTCTTCCAGCATTACACCAACAGCTTCCAGACAGAGGAGATCTATGCTTGGAAAGAAAGTGGCTAACCCTTGGGAACTGAGGAAAGCCAGGTAAAATTTCCTGTTACCAGTTTCACGCAGACTTTGGATGAGGCTTACGGTCGTTATATTTAGTCACCTGCCTGTGTCATCAATGAACAATCACTTATTCTGCAGGCATATGAGGCAAATACTAAAGGCCAGAAGGGTTGAAAGGACAGGTCTCTGTATTGATAGAAAGCTGTTAGTGATTAGACAGGGTAGTTGCAGTCAGATGTGTTGGCTCGGGCTCGTGGATACAGGCTGCAGAAGAGACGACAAGAAACACAACCAGGAGAGATGCATCATAACCACAAACTAGAGAGAAAAAGCTGAAAACCCACAAAACCTTTTTAGCAAGCAGTTTGGCAACTTGCCCTGCTGTGGGTTGGAGATGGCTGTCGGACCCAAGCCCATGGGATGATTGCAGTAATTCCTACAAAAGTCCTTTCCCTGAGGTTGGTCTTTTCACCCCGACACACCATGCCCCACTTAGCTCAGTCTAAGCCTGTGCCTCACAGATTCATGGAGCTATTCAGATTAAAATCTCATCTGCTCCATTTTGTTTTCAGAGCACCACCTGTTTAAGGGATCATTCTTGGCTAAAATGATTGGATTTAGCACCACGTGGAGAGGAACAGGGTGATTAGGAGGTGAGGTGGCTTCTTGGGAAGGATGATCCCTGGAGAGCTCTGTGCTGGCTGTGGTCTGTGCTCGCCTCCTGATGTATCAGGCAGTGTGGGCATGGATCTAAAACAGAAAAAGAACATGCCTGGAAGCTGCCTTTTGGAGGAGGTTTTATGGTTGGCTACACAGAATCACGTAAAATGAACCAAAGAATATCACCAGAATACTGAACTTCTTTCGGTATCTTTCTGCAGCTGCAGAGTACCAGAGCTTTGTTCCTGCTCAGTGTCCAAGGGGTCCTGAATACATATTTAGGTATCTAAAGATCAGAGATGGCTTGAAAGATGCTCCAGTCTTCCCCAGTTTCGTGAATTTCAGAGCTGTAAAAGGATGTATTTACCTGGGGTAATCACAGCACCACCTCGCTTTCTTCATTGTTGCCATTTGCCATTGTAATTCTCCTCTTCCTACTCAAAAGCTGGTGCTGATATATTTCCATTCACTTCAGAAAATTAAAATACTTGGGGGAAAAAAAGTTTGATTTATATACAGGCAAGCATAGTAAGTGAAAATGCTGCCACACTTTTTTTTTTTTCTTTCTAAGAGTCTGTAAGAAATATGCTTAATTGCCTTAGAGCACCAGCTGCAGCAGACTGTACAGCAAATGAAACCCTGGAATTCAGCTCCAAGCTTTAATCCCTTGAGGCTGGCCTAGCAGAGGCTAAGATAAGTGTTACTAGATGGAGAAAATATTGTGATATATTGCTCTTTCTCACAGTAATCGTTATGAAGTTACTCTCAGAGCAGCTTTGCCATCACACTCACCCTTTTTTCAGCTACAGTTTAGAGGCTGTGGCAGACACATTTAGCAAGTTTGGGGGAAAGGGAGAGAAGACAAAAATGAACACTTGCAGCAAATTCTACAGAACAATGTTGTAAAGTGTGTGTTGTCTATCCATCTAACATAGCCTCACTAGACAGAGTGAGCTGTGGGGAAGAGAAGCCAGGTGGCCTTTTCTAAGTTTAATGGTTCCTGTTATTATTTATCTGCATTCAGAGAAGCAGCACCATTGGAGCTCATAACTAATATTCCCTCTTCTGCTTTCCCATGCAGCATTCATGTGCACTTTAATTTATTGGAAGCACGTTCCTTTCCTGGCAGGATAAAGGTGGCATTTTGCTTTCAAAAATCAGTCTGTAAAAGAGAAAACCTGCACTGGAAACCTGGAAACTTGCCGATACCATTTTTTAATTTTTTTTTTTTTTAACCAAAATCAGATTGAGCAATTAGAAAGTGAATTTGAAAAAATGCATTCCCTTAAGAATGAAGTTTTTTTTTTTAAGCAACACAGTATTTAAGTGATCCAAGATTGCACCTAGAAGCTTTCACTGATGCTACAGATCCAGCATTTGTTGTCAAGCAGTGTTATACCCTCCTAAATGATGTATAAAACATCATTTCTGATGCTGCTGTGAGAAGTTCATTTGGAAATGCTGGGCATTTTTAATATGCTGATATTCTTTCTTAGACATTAAATATTGTAGATATTCTTAGTACTGAGCAACAAGAATTTTTTTACGAACTGTCTTGTATTTGAAGGTAAAAAGAATTTGAAAGGTAATGTGGACTCTCTCTGTGTTGTCTTTGTGAATTTGTCAAGAATGAGATATCAGAAGATCAGAACAGAGCCAGTGTCTTTCAAATGAAGGCATTTTGAATGTCTTTTGAAAGAGAGGAAAAAAGAAGCCAAGAAATTACAGGCCAGTCAGCTTAATGTCAACTGCTGTAAGATTTCTGGAACAAACTATCAAACAAAGTCTAAGCATCTTAAAGACAACACTGAGATAAGTGTGAGCCAACAGGGATTTGTCAAGAAGTAATTCTGTCAAAACAGATCTGGTTTCCTTTTGTAGTAGGGCTCAGGCTTTGTGGCTGTGGGAGAAGCAGTTGATCTCGTAAACTTTGGCTTCAGTGAGGCTTTAAAACACTCTCACATGAGATCCTTGTGAGCAGCCAGAGAAATGTGGTCTTCATGAAATTTCTGCTGTATTGGCTACATCCTGTGTGGAGGGAATGGAATTTGGATGGAAAAGAAGTCTGGGGTAGGGCTGTTCTGCACTCTGTGTAGGATCACTCATTAGCATTTAAAATGAACTAAAGTAATTATATTTAATTGAATTAATGGAATCTATTAATAATAATCAAGTCTGCATGGAATTCTGTCAACAGTTGAATGAAGAAGAAATTATCAGCTGACGTCATTTAGCACCAAAAATATAAACTTTAGTATGACACACATGATAGTTTGAAGCATGAGTTACAGTTCCAAGAAATACCAAGCTGCAACTTGAATTTTGGAAGATCTATCTTGACAAAGTTCTCCCATTTATTTTGCACAGTGGAACTGTAACCATAAATGCATAGCAAAAACTGCATCTTTCACCCAGTGACCACTAGGAACTGTCGGTGGTGAATATGATTTAAGACACAGACACACCATTTTCAGTGCTGTTCTCCGTCTAAAATGAGACCTAAATAATCTGCAGTAGAATTTCTAGACCTGTTGCGAGAAGAAGATAAAGGCCTAAAAATGTTCTGACTCATTTGGGAAATAAATAAGTGGGTTTTGGAATAGATGGAACTCTAGAAACAGAATACAGAAAAATCCAGTGGCCACGCCTCCAAAAGATTACTGGGGAGTGAAATGGAAAAAACCTTCTGAAGAACAAAAATTCCATGGGCTTGTTGAAAAGCACCAAACTGGGCACTGGAGCTGAAAACTGGAGAGCAAAAATGCAATCAGAGAAACTGGATATCCTCCTTCCTCCCCTACAGTAACTGAAACTCTTCAGCAGCCCATTGATGTTAGTGCTCTTGAAAGGTCTGTAACACAAGGAGAATATTTCACTTACATAAGGTTCTCAAAACAAAACTGTAGCTGAATAAAAATCATTTTTCAGGGCGTTTTTAAGGGCTGCAAAAATGCAAGAGCAACTACTCAGACCTTGCATCTATACCCAGCTGTTGAGAAAAGTTTGTTTAGCAAAGCCATCAAAGCTTGATTAAAATTTAATGGAATGATAGGATAAATGTGGTGAGTCCACTGAGGTCTGAATTGCTGCCAGTAGTGATTAACACCCTTAACAGCCCAGTGGGAATCCTATCAAAAACATATTCAAATCTAAGCTATGGGAATCAGAATAAAGCCCTGGGTAACAACCATCCTATCAGTCAGATGAGTGTTTTATTTCCCTTTATACCAAGTGAATGAAACAAGATAGTGGAAAGTTGCCAAGGGATTGTACCTGGGGGTTTAAAAAAGTGCTGAAAATACGAGGCGAAATTCTACCTGCTATAATTTTCTTCAATCTAGTTTAATTTTCCGAAGGTTACATATAGCTTATAGTCTGTATCCAGATCAGTTTACATCAAAAAAAAATTTTTGATGTATTGAAAGATAACAGTTTCTAGATTGTAAGAGGATACAGCTGGCATGGAGACTGATGCAGAACTGATTACAAAGAGGCTTGATTGAGAAAAGACTCTTCTGCTGACAGTAAAAATGTAGTTGGTCCAACTGCAAGGCTGGCAGTGAAAAAATATAAAACCAGGCATGAGAAAAGAGAGAGGAGAGCAGATGCAGTAGAGGATTCTGAGAAATCTACAGAGGGAGAAGGAGGACAGAATAAAATTGCAGCTGGTGCGTTAGCAGGTCTGTCATTTCTTTAACAGTGGAGATAAGCTTTAACTGTGTCAAGGCAGAAGCCCAAAAAAACTTGAAAGAAAGAGGGAGAGAATGGCAAAAGCATGAGATTGTTTTAAACTCAGGCATTACAGCTGTACTGGTAAGGCAAGTACTGAGACTTGAAAAGAGCAGACAAAAGGTTATGTTTTATGAAAAATCAGCCAAGCATGGTCTAGATTTGAAAAAGAAATTAAAAAAAGGAAGGAAAGAGTGCTTGCAATCCAAGAAGACAAAAGGTTAAGGGAGGTGCTGCAGATAACTCTGAGGTTTGTTGAAAAAATGGAGCTGTTAAGGAGAAAGTAAAATCTAGGGGTTTGAGGGGTTGGTTTATTTTGGTGCTTTGTTGTGGGGGTAGAGAGGGGCTTGAATGGTCATTTTGCAAAAGTCAGGTGCTGGCACTTCATTCCAGATCCTAATCTACAGTTAGCTGAAAAAAGTAATCCATACATGGTAAATGTGAAGAGTGTTAACTGTTGGCAACCAGCTTTGTAATTTTTTAATCAATTGAACAATGAGAATTATTAAATAAAAGGCAAACCCAGAAATCTCATGTGGCCTCATTGGCTAGAATTCCTGTCCTTCCTTTAGAGGAAGCAGCTTAAAGTAGTTAAGAATATAATCTTTTGTCTCTCTTTGCTTATTTGCTGGATGGGATGGGTTTATTTAAACATCTGTCATTGGTAGTTCAGGACTCACTGCAGTTGTGTCTTGACCCTCAGCTGAGTGTCCCCTGTAGAACCAGCTGCTCATAGGTGGCTTTGATGGTGACAAAGAGAGAGAATGTGGCCTGATTGCCTGGGGACAGCTGCCTCCACTTAGGTGTGGAGATTTTAGAGACAGAAAAGCTTTACATAAGCCCTAACATAAAATACTGACACATTCAAGGGGAAAAATTGCTCTAAATCAGTTGTAAATAGCTGGTTTCAAAGAAGTGTCCTTAAAGGAGGTTTCAGGAGATGGCTGTGGTGTTTGGCATGGCTCCTTTAATACAAGTGTTGCTGAGTGGTATAATAAGGCAGTGAGGTCTTCTAGCTGACAAGGTGTGACGGTATCTTCCTTTTACCATTTTCCTTCTGATTTTTGTTGTAAATGTTCTTCAAATGTTCATTAAAGTGTTTAAATGTTCATATGCTGACCAGCTGGATGCGGGCCCCAAATCACTGAATCATTTTGGGAATGCTGAGATACTTTGCTGACCAGGGATAAAGCTAAGCGTAGTTCAGCCTGTTGCTTTGCTGAATTTAATGAATTTGCTGAACTTCCTGTAAGCTTCTCCCCTATAAAAATCACCTTGCTTAAATGCATGAGCTATGCAATAGAAGTGTTCTGAATGCTTATCAGAATTTGCTATTTGTCTGTAGCCCAGGGCTGAAAGTGTTGAAAGAGAAAATGGAAAGTTTACTTGTTTGCAGTTGTTTTTGTTTGGCTGCTCCTGCTAACATAAAAAGCCTGGGTCACTGAATAATCCATGAGAAGCTAAATGTCTGCCAGTTGAGGTCACAGAAATACTCCTGCAAGCAGTCTGCTGTGAATGGTAGATAGGGCAGCCCTAAACAAGGCAAAGAGTCTGAAATCACATTTCTATTCCGCACTGCCACATAATTCAGGAGCTGTCTGATGCAGGACATAAAGAAGGGTTAACTTTGATGCTGCAGATGGAGAAACTGAGGCCCAGCAAGGCTGCCCAGCTGGGCAAGCACAGTTAATGTCATAACTCTTATTTACATGTTCAACTCCAATAGATTTCGGAATGTGTTAAGCAGTTTAATGCATTATGGGTCTGATTTTAACCTTAATCAGCCAGGAAGATTTTGGCAAAGCTACATAAGCCCTGAATTCCATCCCAAATCTCCTTTTTAATCTAGTCTTCAGATATTAGGTGGTAGGTGCACAAGCAGCATGAGCTAAAGCCCCAAACTTTTTTCAGGTTATTTTGGGATTTTTTTTTTCTTCTTTTTTAATTTAACCCTCCTCAAAAAAATACTATAAAAGTGAAGTAACAGCAGTACCTCAATGCAGACAATCAAGGCTGAGACAATAAAAAAAGGGTTCTTTGTTTCCTGAGGCTGTTCTGTAATAGGTGAAGAGTTCTGTGTCCTTTCTCATTCTTGTACTAAAAATAGTGCTGGGGGAAGGCGTTCACAGTAACCAAGGATGAAAGCAATTAAATGTTGTCAGTAGGAAGATGGTGAAATGTGTGAAAATGTGGAGGAAAGGGGGATAAGCTGCACAATGAGAGATGTGATGGGATGCACTGCCAAGCAACTTAAGTCCTTGAAAAAACAAGCTTGCAAGTGGGCAGCTTTGCTGGACGGGTGACAGAAGTATTTTAAATAAGAGCTGCGGTTCCTATCCCTGGAATGGAATAAATGGGAAGGATCTGTGTTGTTTGTTCCCTTGCAGAAGCACGATGGGCACTTCACAGTGATCCAGCTGGTTGGAATGCTGCGGGGCATTGCCTCAGGCATGAAGTACCTGTCAGACATGGGCTACGTGCACCGGGACCTGGCAGCGCGGAACATCCTGGTCAACAGCAACCTCATGTGCAAAGTCTCAGATTTTGGCTTGTCACGGGTGCTGGAGGATGACCCCGAGGCTGCCTACACCACAAGTGTGAGTTTCTTATCTAATTTGAGCAGCTGATTGCCTGGTGCCTCTTTTATTCCACTTTTAGGTCTGTTTGTGCCATAGGAAGAATAGCTGGAATTGGCTTTGTTCCCTTCTCAGTCATGTGGTTCCATAAACACACTGGCAGTGCTAAGGGAAGTTGTTTTGATTTTTGGCTAAGGGATGTGTAATAAACTTTGGCAAAAGTTTATTTTAAACAAATGTGCAAGTATAAGTGGGAGACCTTTTCCACTTTTCTTCTTTGCTGTTTTGTTGGCTGTGGAGGATCTTTTCCCATGTTGTTTCCTATTCTGGGAATTTGTGTTCCTTTACATGGATATGTTTGTAAAAGAGAGAGATGGGAGAGGAGATAATCTTACCAGCTTCACTGTTGGAAGCATGCCGTTAAGCCTTGCATTCATAAATTAGAATTTTAATTTTATTTCACTGAAGTTTACCTTCCAGCAGGACATGTAGGACCTTCCTTGCATGGTTTAGGTCTCAGTTTATTTAAATACTTAATTCCTTGTGTGATGCAAATAAACTGTTAAAATGGCAAATGGGATTTGGGTGAGGAGAATTGGGATGAGGTTTTTTTGGTTTGTGGGAATGTAGAGGGTTCCGGTGAAGTGAAAAATTCTTGAAAATGAAGAAGCTTGTTCAAATGAGAAGTCCCAGTACAACATTTTTTCCTGATATCAAACTAGATTTCAGTTCCAATTATTATCACAACAGCTGATTGCTAGCTGATTTTTGAGTAACTTTCATATCTTATCATTTAAACTAAAACCATTTCAGAGGCAGAGTGTGTTCTCATTACTAGTGTCACAAAATGTGCAGGATTTGTATATTCCCGTGATAGGGCACAGTGACAGAATTGTAATAGAGAAGATAAATGAACATTAAATTATTTATTTCACCTTCTTTTTTTTCTATTTCACTTTAAAAAGTGATGTGTGGCCAAAATAAGAAACTCATCTAATTTCTCTGTACTGCAGTAAGTATTGTGGTGGATCTACTGAATTCAATGTAGTTATTGTAATGGGATTATATATCTTATGTATTTTTATATATAGAATATATATTTACTTTTAGTCTAGGCCTAAAATAGAGGTGTTCTGATAATTTTGCTGCAACTTCCATTTCTTAGAAGTTCTATACAGAGCTGCAAGCTGACTTAGAGGAAAACAAGTCACTTTGGAAGGTTTTCTATTGATTTTAAAATGCCAGCTGGATAAAGACCCCAGATTTTGCTTTATAGCAGAGATTTCCTTCATTCAGTTCTCAAAACCTCTTTTGCTTCACACTGCTTCTTAGTCAGAGGCTTGAAAGGGAAAATAAACATCACTGCAGTTTAAAAGGTTCTCACATGAGGGCTGAGCCTTGCTAATTGCCCATGTGAGGAGCTCGGGTGGCACCAAGTGCCCCTGTGACAGGAGTCAAGTGACAATCTCAGCTCTGAGCCCAGGCTAATGGGCCCAGCTGGTGCGAGGCACTGGGGATGGCCAGGCAGCCCCTCTCCCAGTGAGGTTCAGGAAAGATACCAAATGATGATCAGAGGCTTTCAGCTCCTGTATTTTATATCAGTTTTCCTGTAATTTTCTGCTGGATACCAACAGAGAACATTTCGTTTTACAGAGTAGTTGGTGCCTGTCCTGTTCATCATGGCTAGAGCTGCTTTTAATCAGGAAGTGTTGTGTTGTGGAAAACACTAACAGTGCCATGACATATTCCTTTTTTCCTTTATCTGTGCTGAAGGACTTCCTGGAAGGGAAGGCTTCCTTGAAAAGAGCAGGCTTTGTTGAAATGCTCCCTATTCTCCTGTTGGTTCACCCAGCTGCTTAACATGAGAGCCTGTTGTAGGTGTAGAGCTCAGAAGTGCCTCAGAGCCTCTGCTCCGACCTGCCAAGGCTGCAGGCAGGTGCTGAACCACCAAAGTCTGCCCAGCAGGTACCTGGAGCAGGAGGGGGATATTCCAGCAGGAGGGGATATCAGAGGGTGGTGGCCAGTGGCAGGTCCCTGTGTCAGCCAGGCATCCAAGGGGAATCTGTTTAGACCATGAACCCCCCCAAAGAAGATCAAAAAGCATTGAAAGGTGAGAAAATGCTATGCACCATTCTGATATGAACTAAAAACTTTGTAAATGGGAAGAATTTAAAGCAACAGAGCCAGGGATAAGGGAAAAGTATTTCAAATCACACATTCCTTCAACTGCAGCTTTCCTGTCCTTGCAGGTGGATCCTCACACACTGACTGTTTTAGTCATTGTGGCAGAGCCTGCCCAGTTCTTTCTGTCACCTCTTGGTCCTTGGGAAGTGTCCTTCCCTCATTCCTGGGGACAGACAGCTCCAGTCCATGTTCTGTGTTACACTCTATATGAACTGGGGATAGCCAGGTTTCTGTGGGATGCTCTTGCCTTCCATGGGCTCCATCCTGGGGGTCTTGTTCCCCTTGAGCAGTTCCAGCAGATTTCTCTGTAGGAACACTCAGCGGGAAGTCAAAATTCAGTTTGCAAAAGGACTCAGCACAACTCTGACAATATAGAGTGGGGACATAAAGAGTGAAAGATTGTCACGATGGCTGCGGAGGACTCAGGGAAGGCTTTCATGGTAACAGAAGGGACTAGAAGCCCACACTGGATGCCAAATCCTCTTGCAGCTCTCCCTGCCCATCATTTTGGCACTGACCTTTTCCCTCCTCACGCACATCTTCCCAACAGCAGGCCATGTGTATTACTAGAGGATTTTATAGCAGCTCTTTAGTTCCATACTGTGTTTTCACCACGTGAAGGTTAAACCCTCAGCGTTCTCTCAAAGCTTCTGGTGCTTTTAGAATTCATGTTTCCTCTCCACAGAGATTTTTATTGATAACAGCCCCGTACCTGTAACTGCAAGAAATCCATAGAGTGCGTCTGCATATTGAATAGTGGTATTTCTAACCTCACATCTCACAGTCCAGCACTGTCAGTGCTCAGAGGAAACCGACTATTTTATCTTCCCCTTTTTGTCTCAGTCCTGGTGTCAGAAATCTTGGTGTCAGAAACTGAATGGTACAATTGGATGTTTTCTTTGGAAATTATCTACAATACACTGTAAGCCAAAAATAGACTTTTATATCTATGATGTAGCAATCAATTATTGTGTGAATGTATTTTTTTGTCTTCCAGCCTATTGAGACAAGGGATGTAAATATGGCTTTGATGAGAGAGTTTTTAGGAATTAAAATATCGATTCCTGTTTGTTACCTAGAATCAAAAAATTTACAGCAAGATATCATTTTTGAAAAGGAAGGAGGAATTAAAAGCCAGAAGCATTTGACTGCAAGTCTTTGTGTTCCATATTGATCAGAAAAAGATAAGCCAAGCTTTGGGATAACTGAGTACTATATGAGTTTTGTCTTTGGAGACAAAACTTTGATTTTTAGTAGTGGTTTGCAAGGCAACAGTAATAAAAAACCCATTTCTAGTATATAAAAAAGCATTTCTGTCAATACAGAGGACATCTAGGCTCTTGCATCCCTGTTTTTAGATAGACTGTGTTAGATGTTGTAGATTCATTTAGGTTAAAACATGGTCAGGTTCATATGTATTTCAAAAGGAGCCACATGGCCCTAAAACAACTCTTTACATGTAGCAAAAAATTCAGTGCAGGGTGTGGTGGTTGCTGTTTACTGGGGTTGTTTGTAGCTGCCCATGAAGATGAAAACATGTCTGTGACAAATTTTAAACATTTGGAAACGTTCATTTTCAAGTTCTCTCTTCAGCTTTTATCCAGCTGTGATCCCAAGTTCATCTAAGTGGTTTTCTGGTTTATTTAACCCTCCTTAAATTTAGTTATAGAAAGAAACAAGCTGTAAAAACCACAACAAAGCCAGACCCTTAGGAGGAAGGTCCCAAAACAGAAAAATAAAAATAAAATTAAACTCTCTCCATGTTTTGTCAACTCTTGTGAGTACTCACTTCCACATTCATTTGAGTTCTGAGAATGCATACAAAAAAGCATTCAAATTTGCATTTAGATGTGCAGAAATTAAAAAGAAGCTTAATGGTTGAATTTAATTATAAAACTTAATCTCATCCCTGCTTTTTTCTTCCACACCACTCCAAGTAGGAACTCCAAATATGGATTTGGCAGAGAACTACAGTTGGAAATTTGCATTTTACTTTTTCATTCCCAAAATTATGATGTTGATGAATTCAACACAAGTTTGTCATAAGATTTTGGCTGTAAAAAAGGTGGTATTTTGTAATTCATTCCTAATGTGGCTTTCAAAGCAGCTTCCATCATTCATTGTAATCCAATTTAATTTCAGATTAGAAGAATATATTGTAGTGTAATCAATCTCAAGGATGCTGCCTTTAAAGATTTGCAAGCTCTGCCTTTCTTTTAGCTTGGATTTCAGCTTTCTGTGTCTCTGGCTCCTACCATTTTCATATTAACAAATTGGAGTTTTGAACTCTACATATATGTGCTTTTGTGGTTTCTCAGGTTGACTCTCTGAACATCTCTCAGTGGTTTTATTTACAAATGTTTCATAGGATTGAGAATTAACTACTTACAGGTCTGTGGTGCTGGTGCTCTTGGAGATCTTTGCATCTTAGGAGATAATTGATGAATCTGTTTGTGACATTTAACCCTGAAAGTGATTGCAATTTTTCCCCTCACAGAGTCAAAAGTGTCAAATCTGTCTTTGGTGTAAGATTCAAAACTTGCCAATATTCAGTCCCTGAAAAGAGGCAATGTTACATCTCTGAGCAAATCTTAAGTACCCGTGCAAGGACAGAGGAGGTGGAAAAAGTGAATGCACTCACAAGTAATCTCTGAAGTAAGAGTTAAAAGAGGATTATTAATCTCAGGAAGCTACAGGTGCTGTTTTTGAAAAGACGTGGGGCTGACCATGGCACCAAAGTTACTGACAAACTGGGCATGAAAGCTTTGAAAAATGGTCTGTGCACCCTCTTCTCCTTGGAAACCAGGCCAAAAAATACAAGCAATACCCTTATATGTATGTATATGTGTGTATATATATATATATATATATATATATATAAAAAATATATATATATGTGTGTGTGTGCGTGTATATGTATGTGTATACATGCACTGCATACTGTGAGCAGTCATCTTCTTGTTAATTCCTTGTACTGTTAATAGATTTTTTTTCGAGAGCTAACAATTTTCAGAATATTAATCTCATTTTGAGACACAGCTGGGGTTTTAGCCCTGTATGGATTTGATTGCATGCATTTATAATTTTTTATGAGAATTGCCATTTTCAAATGACAATTGAAGAAGCTGTTGTAAACATGCAGAGAATGCTTATACATTTTTAGTGAGATCTTTATTCACTCAGAACAATACTGTCCACACTTAAGAATAGAAAAGTAGGTGTACTGGCATAAAACCAAAGCTCTGTTGCTAATTCTGTGAATGAATGTGGTCTTGAATGCATGTATTATTTATTGCAAATGAAGCATCACAGTTCACTTAGGATTTCAGTATTCAATGTATTGACCAAGGTGCAGTAAATCATAAAATACCTTTCCTGTGCTGGAACTTGCACTATGCACAGGTCCTATATACTGTTTAATGAGCTTCAAGGCTCATTAAGGTCAAAGCAGTTGCTTTCAGTAGCATGTCAGCTGACAGTAATTCCCATGGGTTGTGGTATTTTGATGTATAGAACAGGACAATCTCTTGAAAGCCTTGAAAAAGAATGTAGCTTATTCATGTAGGTGGTTTGGGGTTTTTTCCTCATTAAACACTACTGGTACCTTTCAAAGATGAGTTAAGAAACTATTATAAAATTTGTTTACTATGTGCTTACAAGAGGTAAGTAATTCACTGGGAAAAGAAAACCATTCAGCTCCAGTGAGCCAAACAGCTCAGCTCTAACTCTTTTATTTAGTCGTTGGTAGGTGAAAGGAAATAAGATCTGGATGATTTTTTTTGTTTTCATTTGTTGTACCACTCTCAATGGGAATTTATGAGCCACATTAAATACCACTGTAAAAAGTAACTACTCTGCATAAAGGCATATAAAACTTCTGGGTTGGAAATTCGAAGCACTTGGCTTCACTGAGGCTTTTGTAAAGCTTCATAATTAAATCTTGACATATTACACAGCAGGATGTGTTATGTCCACGAGTATAATTAAATGAATTCTTGACTCTAGTAAGAAAAAAAAAAAAAAAAAAAAAAACACCCCAAACCAACCACCTGTTGGACTTGGTTATTTAAAAGCAGTCAGTTGTTGAGGTGCATATTTCAAAGCTCAGGTGGAAGGAGCTTGGAGAGGAGGAGAAGAGAGACTCATCCTGTGTCTTGAGCTGCTGTAGATCATTTCTGTTTCTGTCTCATTTCCCGTGCTGTGGGGTGTGTGGCACTGAGCTGGCTGTGTCAACTGGAGAGCAAAGAGTTATGACCCTGGCAGAGATGGAAAATTCTCGGCAGCACTGCTAGGCTGTGGTGAAATCATGTTTGTTTTTCAGAGCTGGGAATTCCTGGGTGCTAAAGATCTGACATATTGGTTGCACTGTCTTTTAAGGGGTGGAGGGTTTTCTGACTGCTTCCTGAGGAATTGCCCTACATTGTATTTGATGTGACTTGCCAGACCTGTGTTTCTTAATGACTGTCATCAATTTGAAATTTATCAAATGAGAAAGAGGCATTAAAATTTCAGAGACACTACTGATGTTCATGTTCCATGAAAAGAAATGGTAAAACAGAAAACAAATTTTGTTAATTTAGCAAGGACTTGATCCTAATTGATTTTAGCCTGGAATTCTGATATTCAGTCTTCAAAACACAAGGCTGGGGAAAACCAAGATTCCTGTTCTTTTATGTGAAGAGAGCAAGTGGGGACTTTTTGGGGACAAATATCAGCATTGTGGATATGTTGATTCACCACCCCTGGAGGTGTTTAAAAGATCTGTGGATGTGGTACTTAGGGATGGATGTGTTTTAGCGATGAACACAGTGGTGATGGGGTAATGAGTAGACTTGATGGACTTAGAGGTGTTTTCCAAACAGAATTATTCTATGTTCTGCCTGCTTCTCTGGGAAATATTGCACATCTGAGAGGGTTTAGCATACATTAATGATGGAAGAGTTCACAGATAAAAAAGGAGTATCTCTCCATATTGCTCAGCTTCTCTTTGTATAGAGTATATATATAAAAGGGTAGATCCAGTGAAATATGAAAGGGGGAAGTCCTAGCCTAATATGATTTTTGCTTTCGTGTTTAGATGTGCAGTACTGATATTTCATCATCTCTCCTTTGCTCTCCTGAGGGAACTTGTGGCCTGATTGATATCATGTTAAGGTTTTGGTATTCACTTCAGCTAGGAGAAGGGAGTCAAAAAAGCATGTCTCACATGCTGATGAATTTTTCTGCTCACTTTGATACTAATTCTAATATTTCTCCCGTACATGAAATCGAAGTTGTTGTAAATGGGATTCTGTAATTACAGAAGGAAGTTTCTGAAGCAAAGTAGACACGTGTTAAACTTAATCTACTTTCGTATTTTTGTAATAGAAATGTTAACTTAGCAACAAGACTGACCTAGTTATTCACCTAAATTAATCCCTGGTGAAATCAACCAGAGGAATTTCCACTGACCATGTAGGAATTGTGATTTGCTCTAAATCAAAAGGATAACTACAGTAAGAAGTTTTGCAATGTTGCCTGTTTGCTTACAGTAATGAAAGCTATGTTATCTTCAGGCCCTTGGGAATCCCATGTGTGTGCTTTCCTTATCTATCAGATTTTCAAAACGTTGCAGTGGTAAACTTGTAGTTCCTTGCATTCTTTTTTAGTCTTGCTCTTTGGCAGACTTTCAGGATAGCAGCTTCTTGCCCAGCTGTGAGCTTTTCCCTTCCTTATGGGGGGGATGTTGGGAGGGGAGGATGATTCACAGTTTGCGGTTTCTGTTTTTCCCTTTAAGCAGAATGTCGCAGGAATATTGCGGCACGGTGCTCGTCTGTCTGAGAAACGTGTTAGATTGGTGTGACTCTGGTAAATCTAGGTCAGACATCACAGCCTTTGCTCAGTACTTACTCAGGCAAAACTCCTGTGGAGGCCAATGGGAGTTTTGCCTGACTAAGCACTGTGGGATTTTGCCCTTAGTATCTATAATATTTGATCTGCTCCTTGTGCTTTCGGAAGTGCTCTAGAGACAAACCTTGTATCTTGTCCTTGACTGCCCCACTGTGGCTGTATCCTCATCAGCTTAAAGGGTTCAGATTCTTGTGCCTCCTAATATTAAGCATCTCTTCATTGACAGAATATTAAAAAAAACCCAACCTGCACAACTTCATATTTCTTATATTCAGAGTAATTCCAAGATCTGTGTGAGGTAACTATCTGTATTAGTGCATGAAAAGGAAATTATGTTTTTGTATTCTGGACTCCTTGTTCCACTTTTTTCTGCTCTAGAGCTGCAGAATTGTGTTTTCAGTTGTGAGGGCTGGGAGAAGAATCTTTACTCTTAAAAAAATCTCATGGCTTTTTGTTGTCTCCTATATTTCACAGGTTCTTATCGCTGCCTGTCCCATAGAGGCTTTTGGTTCACAGTTGAAATGTCAGAAATTCATTCAGTGAGGAGCAGGGTCAGTTTTGTGTAATATAAATGAGGCAAACCGAGTATTAATAAACTCAAATTCAGAACTATCTCAAAATAGTTTTGTTTGCAAGTAAGGCATTAGATGAACATGCATAACTGCCCTGACAAAGAAATGTGTGATATTTGGCTATAAAGAAGGATATATAAAGACTTGAATGAAGATTTCATTTCCTTCTTAGTAATGTGACCATGCTTAATGTTATGATTTTTCATTGTTTTTCTAAAATTAGCTGAAGTGCATTTTGGGATGAGACTTGTCATCCTCCCCCAGAACACCACATCACTGACTGTGCTTTCATGTCTACTCTAATTTCTGTCTGCCTCTGTCTTCACTCTCAGTGCATTACCTATTAGTGCTGCCTCTGTTTCCTCTCTTCATTGTGTCTATCCCCCCCTTTTTTTTTTTCCATCAGGCACTCTGCTTTTCATTTAAGTTGCCTCTTGAAGATCCACATCTGAGGGTTTACTACAAACCTTTCTGAATAAAAATGCAGTCACCCTACTCTTTATTTTAAAAAAAAAGCTCTAGGATAAATCTCATCATAAATATGTTGCATGTCTCCTTAGAAACTTGCTTATCCTTACTCAGGCTGAATAATTTCCCAGTCTTCTGAGCTTCTCCTGAAATAAATACTCCTAGACATGGATAAGGTGTTATCCAGCATGAACAATTACCTTGAGAGCATCAGCTCTTTCTCCCACTGTAGCTGTCACAGCCTGTACAGAAGAACACTTGGTAAACAACCTGTTGTAGCCTAAGAAAAACATTCTGGAACCATTTCTCCAAAATGAGGAAGCTGGGAACAATTATGAAATATTTGCCTCTCTTTTCACAACCTCCCTTAAATTCATCATTGTAACACACACAGGGAACTCCAAGAAAATACTAATTTCATGCCCAAATCCTGCAAGTCAGCCACCACACTTAGCCACTCCTCTTATTTCAGCCTCTTTAACAATGTCATGATTACAGATTAATTTATTTTCTTTTTAAACACAGGCTTTTTGGTGCTGATACACTCCCAGAATTACAGGAGCAGTTCTATTGATTAAATATGTCGGCAGACACACTGTTCATAGTAATTTTTTCCTGGAGAAGCATGGAATGTCCATCAGTCTGGCACTGGTTCCATTCTGTATCACTGAATAAGCCTTGCACAATCATTGTAGTGTCACTTTTGTATTATGCTCAGTGTACTTAAACATATTTCTCTAAACTGATCACTGAACTTTTCAGCAAATTATTAATGAAATTGTTGGCTTTGTATAAGTACCTAACATGAAGAGACTCTCTTCAGCCTTTTCTCTAACAAGCTAGAATAATTAATTCAAGTTGCCAAGTAATGTGTTCAACAACATCTTTAAGTAAATGTTCTTGATATAAAGTTTATTTTGGTCTTTGTTCCCTTGATCTGATTTTTGATATAATTTTGTCAGAAACAGCTCTCTGACTAATCTTTTCCTAGTAAGTTTAGCATAGTTCATTACAGGAGTGAAGTAATTCAAATGTGTTTTAAAAGTAAACAGCTCCTGTGCTGGGGCTGTGGTTTACTCAGGATACCTTTCAAATGTGCAGATGCTGATTAGGGATGAAAATGTATTCCCAGGAGTTGAGAGAGAGCATGTGTGTATCTGTCTTGAGCAAAATGATTCAGTTGTTTCATTCTAAATTGAAAGAATGTATCATATACTGGTCTACATTTACTCAGTGAACATCTGGAGTTGTAAAAATGGGAGGAAGTCAATAGAGCACCCTACAAATCATCCAGGAAAGTCAAGGATCCCTATTCCAGCATCTCTGATTAACACTGTGTAATTACACACATTTAATTCCGTCTTTTATTAATTTTGTGTGCTCAACCGTGTAGCCTTAAAATTTGGGTTCGCAGAATTTCCAGTTTAATATGTCATGTAAAATACATTCCTATAGCCAGCTCTTCTGGATAAGAATGGAAGCAGGAGAGCCACAGTGTCCCTTGGCTTTAGGATCAGAGACAGGCATTGAATTGCCCAGTTCAGCTGGGGCTTTATTCCGTGTGCTAATCGAAATAACTCCCGGCTTTCTCTTGTACTTGCACTAGAGTAAGTCAACAGCATTTCTGCTCATGTTTCTGTATTCAGTCTGGCCTTGTGGATTTGCCTGTCTGCTTCTCAAGATTTCATCTCTGCACCTTGTTCCTTTGTGCTGGAGACAGGCTGATGCTGGATATTTCCACTAAAACAGGAAGGCATGCTTTATACCATATAAATGGATTATTTCTTGTGAGCAATAACTTCACTGGACTAGGACTTTTTTTTTTCCTTTTTTTTTTTTTTTTAATCAGAAAGATTGAAAAACTTTCAGGGATACCTTTAGTCTCTTGATCAAATTCTCTGGTTTTTTTCATGGTACAGCAATGTCACAATAAAAGCAGGTATAGAAAAAAGAGAGCAAATAGAACACCTAACAGCTGTGACTAGCAAAAGGAATATATTTCATTGCATAGTATTTCTTCTGAAATTTGCTCAGTTTATAGAATAAAAGGGGGAAAACCCACACCACAGTACACTGTAAATTATTCAATTAAATGAATTCACACTGTGTGTGCACTTTCTTTTCAGTCTTTTCTAAATGGGAGCTGCCAAAAGTTCATGAAACTGTCATGCTCATAAATTGTTTAGCAGATCTGCTACACTCTTCTTGAAAGAAAGAAGCTGGGATGCATAGCTTCAGTAGTTTGTTGAGGTTTAAATATGGGCTTTTTCTTTCCAATTGCATACAGAACATTTGGCCTCCATCAGAAACAGAACCATGAGTAACATCTGCTTCTTAATTAGGAGAGAATAGTGAGGGGGCTTGTATATATTTTTGGCAAAAACTAACTCCATAAAACAGTAATATCCCATTGGTATGTGTAGGTGACAGAATCATCTACAGGGTCATTTTGACATGCAGAAGATACCAGGTTTCACGGTTAAATACTTTAATTTCAGCGGGGCTTTAAGTCCCTATTGGAAATTGAGGAGAAAAGGCTTGTGACAGGACCCTGAGGTTAGGCTTAGTCAAGGACTTTATGAATTGATCCAGCTCCTTCTCATCTCTAGGAAATTCTTTCTCTCCTCTCTGAGGTTTGGCTGCCAGATCATCACAAACTTCTCAGGCTGTCTCCTGCCTGCCACATCTTCCCTTCTCCTGTGTCTCTCCCTGGGCAGAGCCAGTGGCAGCCCAAGCAAAGGGGCCTCAGAAGTAAAGCTGGAGGAAACCTGGAGCCTCTTCCATGGTTTTCACCTAAAAACCCAAAGAAAAATGAAAATATCCATCTTACAGGATTGCTGCCTTTTCCCTGTTCTAAAAAGTCCTATTATTGCTCCATGACTGACATAACAAACAGCAAAAAGTATTTGTGTTAGTCAGCTGTACATGATGGGATGTTCTTTGCTAGTCTATGCAGTAAAATAGAAATATCTGAAGCTCATACAAAATTTTAAGTAGAGATTGATGTGGCATGCCAAAGACTCATCCAAATGGACATGACTACCTCAGGCTCTGCAAGTCCTGTCCAGAAGGTCTGTTCCATTAAGAGAAATAGCAACATTGCACGCTTCACTTTGTGTGCAAATTTAATTACAGCAGACGCACAGGCTGGGCTGCACAAACTGCTGGCATCTCCCTTGTCAGAATGGGTGATTTTACTCTGAGTTATCTTTGTTTGGGAAGCAGCAACTGCTGGAATGATCATGGCACTGAAACACTGGTGCTTCTCACAAAAAAACCCTTAAAAACTTGTCTCTTAAAAATTCCCCCTTAAAGTACTTGTTCAAAATGCAGTGAACTTTTCCAGCTGGGCCATAATTTTTTTCATGGGAGATTAGGCTGGGACAGGCATTGATGAGGAACCTACCTCCCTACACCCAAGATCTTACCTTAGCATTAGAGAGATGTATGTTTTGATCGATTTTTTTTGTTGGGAAAAAGCTATTTTTCATAGTTAATATGCACACAACTCTTGCTGCTGGCTGTGCAACACCAGTTTTCTAGCCCGTGTGAACGGCACCTCCCAGCTGTTGAGGGTTCCTGCAGGTTTCACTGGCATCACACACTTTTATTTGCAGTTGCTGTGTTGCTGACATCTCCATGGACCGAGCTGTTCATTGCTCCTGAGCGATTCCTTCATGTAGGCACATGTGTTGTTTTCTTTATGTCAGTCCTTCAGAATAACCAATTCCCAGTTTTCTGTCTTATTAAGTTTTTATAGGCCAGGATCTTTCAGGAGCACAACAGAAGTTGGTGAGCCCTCATGAGGATTCTGGGAGGGTTATTCACGCACTTCTGAGCCATCACAATCATCTCATCTCTACCCAGCTACTAAATATAATTTCACGGTTTTGCCTGCTTCTAAGTGCTTCTACCTGCCTTGTTGTTTGTAAGAAAATATGGATCTTGTCACAACAGGGAAAACCATAAGCAAATCTTCAAAGAAGAAAGTCTTCTGGGATGAGGCATGAAAATCACATGGATTTTTTTCCCTAATTTTGCCTCTTTGACTTTTGCTTCCTTCTTTCTGTCAGCTTATCAAAAGTACAGAGTAGGTGAGGGGACTAAGCTGATCTTGCTGCTTACTTATCCAGGGTCATGACAGTGTGGATAAAGCAAACTATGATATTTATCCTAGAAATGGACCAAATGCTGTGTGCTCATTGGAACATCTGTGAGTTTGGCTTGATGACAAGTCCCAGAGCAACACAAGAAACCCAACGTTTTGCTCCTGCAGCTTAATAGTGCTGATGCGTGTTTAATCAAATTAATGGTAAGAGGAATAAGACTTAATAGAGAAAAAAAATTAAAAAAACACTCAAAACAAATCCAAGCCTAAAATATGAAACTGAATTTCCATCATAGAAGTTTGCATGCAAGTTGAATAACAGATAAAGAGAAATTATCAGCTGATCTTTTGAGCTAAACTGAATAAAGAATATAGAACAGATTGTGTGACCTTAGAGCTTGAATACCATTCTGGTGGTTTTGTGGTGTTTACAGAATCAGAGGTAGGAGATCAACGTAGCTGCACTTTGGGACATGCAACACAGCGTTGCACTGAGGAAAAGGTTTGATTTATTATAGGGAATATGATTCATTATTTAACAGCCTAGAGATTTATATGTGTTTCTGTGGCTTGATAACTTCAGCAACATTTCTCCCTTGCATGTGGAATATAATGCAGGACTGGTAAGCATTATAAAGATTGCTCCAAGTTGGAATTTTTAAAGGTAATACCTTTTTTTTTTGAGTCATATAGTTTATCCTTTCCTGGTTAGGTGAATACTGAGAATAATTGTGATTTTTCCATACCAAATTAAAACTGGCTCTGCTTTGCCTGTAACTATTTCATTCTTTAAAATCTGTGTGTGTGGGTTTTTTTACTGAAGTGAACACACTGCAAAGGAGGAAGGTGTCCACATAAGCATTCATAGCAGTTGACCTTTATTTTGTTCTATTTTTATAAGTACAAAATCTGTCATAAGTCACATGTGAGATGAAGGCACAGCCCAGGAACCCAGCAATTGTGTAAGCTGGAACTTTATTCCAGAGATTCTTGCTCTTTTACCTTGCAATTTTACCTATATAAATCATTTACAGCCTGGTTTCAGTGACAATGAGCATCCAGAAATCCAGTTATTGCCAGTGGGAGTTGCAGGTATTCAGAATATTTGATGATCCTCAACTTCTGTCTCTGGTTTTCCCACTGTGAAATGGAGACAGCAGCTTCTTCAGAGGGTTGCCATGAGAGTAGTTAGTTGGGAGCTGTAAAAGATGCTGAGGGCCAAAATGGCTGAGCAGTGTTACTGCACCATTTTCATGCTTAATCATTGCAGCAAAATCACCTCTTGTTTTTGGAAATGCATATAAAACATGAAGCGTGAAAAACTACTCTGCAGATTTGGTTACAGTGCTTGGAAAAATCATTATTGGTCAGCGTACCTCCAAAAAAACTTTATAGGCTTTTAGGGAATTGTGAAGACAATTAAGCAACAATACAAAAACAAGATTGTTTATCTTGACTCAATGTTTTTGTATGGTGCATTTGCTGTGATTATCATGAATCTAAAGAAGGCAGTTTCAACACTGAGCATTTCAACCCTCAAATGCCAAAATAAACAAAATTATTTAAGTGTACTCATGCTTATTTTTGCTATACATTTTTAATGAAGCAGCAATTGCCTGTATTCCGCTGCTGAAAATCTTACACAACTGAAAGATTTTGAAGCACTAAAAAAGATCAAATGTGCAATAAAATGCCATGGCATTAGTCCATGGAAACACAATGTATATTGCAAAAAGCAATACACATGAAAAAAAAAATTGGTCTATTGCTTCTATTAAATCTTGTGACTGGGGATGGAGGGCATTACTTGTTTGTTGGTTTGTTTTTTTTTTTTTTTCAATTAGGCTGAATTATGCCAAAAATGCAATGTCATCTACCTTTCATTGGTTAGAAGAATACTTGTCCCAAAGATACTGATGGTGTAGTCGTGGGGAGAGTCTCAGGGTCTATTCCAGAAGGTGTAGAAGTTTAAGGGTAGAGGACTGATCTGTATCAATTTCCCAGAGCACATTCTTAAGGCTGTAATTAGTCAGTTCTCTGGTACCTGGAATAAATCAAGTAATGTTCTGGAAGTTGCTGAGAAGGGATTGTGGCTACTTTTCAGTGTTGTTTTTGGTGGTGTTAAATCACTGGACACCGAGTTTACCTGAAGGTTTTTTATCCTGATACAGCTTTTTTTACTGGGTGAAAGTATGATCCCCATCCTCTGAAATATTCAAATTCTTCCTTCGGTTCTTTCACTGGATTTTCACTGGTTGTTGGGAATTCCTGAGAATGATCACCAGGTTGCTCCAGGAATTTCCAGTCTACACCAAGACCAAGCAACTCAGGAAGCATTTGTTATAAAATACACCCTACTTTTCTGTGAGTGTGAAAATAAGTATTGTCTTGATTAGCACACTGGGTTGATTTCTTTTCAAGTGATGTGGATTTCGAAGATAAGGTTGAACTTTAGCACTTTACACAAAAGACCTTAACAAGAAGAAATCAAAACCATGCATTAGTGTTCCATAACTTCCTTGATATCAAAACCATTTGGCTTTAATTTCCTTAAGTGTACAAGGTCACAATCCAGAAATCAAGTGGGAGCAAATGAGTAGGTTGCTAACTATCTAGAGAATGAGTAGAAAAATGCATTTTCCTAAAATGTCATTAAGTTCTGCAGAATGTTTTTGATTTATTCTGCCTTCCCCAATGCTATTACCTGAAAGAGTCTGCCTTCAGATGCTGCAGGCACAGCTGTGCTAGAGCTGCCTGTTGCAATGCATTTCTTTGTTTGTCCACCAGAGATTTGGAAATCCATTTCCTGTCTGTATATTCATATATGCATATGTTCATTTTTCAGTATATAAACATAACTCAGATGATTGAAAAAGAGGAAACTGTCAGTGCATATGACTTTTTAGCACAAAAAGACACTTCCTGCAGCAGTTGCATCCATATATTATGCAAGTTTCTATGTAAGGATGATTGCCATGCACCTGTGCCTGAATGCTGAAAATTGTTAAAATGGCTGTCTCTCAGCAAATTTAGGGTGTAAGAAGGTTTGTCATTTGACAGCCTACCTCTGCTAAATTAATGTTTCTAAATTAAAAATAATAATTTTTTTTAAAACCCTCCTTGTTTTCCAAGATTCAGGGCTAGGTAGATTTGGGGTTTTTTTTAGTGAAATAAACATGTTGGATTTTTTGTGTGTGTGTAGAGATACTCTAAAAGGTCAGTTTTCAGCTGCTTAGATGAAGCTTTGTGGTGGATTTATGAAGGTAATGCAAGAGTTCCAACTGCTTAGAGAGTGTCATTATAAGATAAACCACAGCTGGTCTAGCACCAGTGGCAAGTTTGATGTCAGACAATAGTGACAGAATCACTGAATGGTTTGGGTTGGAGGAGACCTTAAAGATCTTGTATTTTCAATCTCCCCTGCCATGGGCAGGGACACCTTCCACTATCCCAGGTTGTTCCAAGCCACTTCCAACCTGGCCTTGATATCCAAGTACTGCTTCATCAAAATGTTTCCTTCTGATTATGTCGTACTGTAATATGTCATGGAAGTGACAACTAATATATTATATGATAAAGTAAAATATCCCCTGAGCAAGGTACAGGAATGATAAATTATGTTAATATGTTATTCCCATTATATTATCATCAGTCAGATGATGATTTAGTGTGATGCACCATCAGAAAAACCTCAGTGTTATGCCATCGGGGGACTACAAGGTGTAAATTCAACTGACTTATGGAACAGAAGGTATTCCAGTGCCACAATTCAAAAGCAACCTAAATTAAAGTATGTCATGATACAGAAGAAAGTCTAGGAAGTTCAATACTAAGGTGTGTTGCTGTTGCAAAGGCCATTAGTAGATCCTCAATGTCTGTAAGCCAACACTACACCAGTATAAACACCAGTACAGGGAATAGCCTTGCCCCTGGTGTGGCTGGAGCTGCCCTCACACTCATCACTCAGGGCTTTGCTCTGCTGAGCTGCAGATGAGCATGATATAGAAACCAGCTTGATGCTCAGTGCCCTTTACTCAGGCAGCTGGCAGAGATCTGGGAGAATGTGGGTGTCTGCAGGAAGGCTTGACCACATTCCCGTGCCAAACTATTCATCATCCAGCAGATGGTTATGCTATTATTCAGCCATTTGCATACCGCCACACTGCAGTGATCTATGGACCCTGCCACTGTGTCACTACACCAAATAGAAACATCAGAGAAGCTTTGTTGTGAAGCAGCCCTTGCTTGGACTGAAAACTACTCTTGTATGTTCATTTCTTTGGCATTTTTTTGGTGATATACCTCATCTGTGTTTGTGCAGTTACAGTCTGACAGCACTGTGTTGCACCTTCTGCTGGACTCCAGGATCCTTGAGTGTCCCTTGTTACTCAGAAAAATCTGGGAATCTGTGGGATACCTTCCAGGGGCAGAGGAGAGGGGAAAATTTACTTCATTTATTTATTTTAATGAAGCCCTGTGTCCTGGTGCTCCGTTACAGACATCAGCTGCATTTCCATGCCACAGTTACCCTGGTTTCTCGGGCTGCCTTCTGCAACTTCTATAGCACAGCTCCTGATCCTCTGAGAATCTCCCCAGGCACCTTCACAACACCTTCAGCTTCTTGCTGTGCTCTTCCACTTCCCTGGTAAAGTTTAGATCCCTCCCATGCTCCTGTGGCCTCATGCAATATCAAATTACTCACAAGCCTTCCACATCCCTATACCTGTCTCCCCACTAGCCCAAATATTTGCCAGCTGGCAACTTGTGTCGTGCCTGAAGCTGTGCAGCCTGATGGGCCACTGAGCTGCTGCCTGGCCCAGAAGTACAGCAGCATCTTGAGCTCTTCCATCAGGAGAAATCCTGGGATCCCTCTGCTTTGCTTGGTTTTCATTAAACACATGGGAGATAGGCAAGGGAGCAGCTGCATATTTGTAGAGGCCCAGTGGTCCCTGAGATCTCTGCAGAGAACTGGCAGACAGAAGGCAGTAGGAGCCCGGCATTTCCTAAAGTGGCAGCTAGTGAGCAGAGTACCAAAAGGGACACTAGAGACCATGTTGAGGTGATTTGATGTAGCCTTGCATGTCTTTCCCATCCTGCCTTCCCACCATCTATGCTTTTTAAATTCCCAGTGGTTCCAAGCCCCCAGCCTGGGCTTGGCTGGCAGACAGAGGTGCTGGGGGTGCAGCTGTGGCTCGTGCAGTTCTTTCCTTTGGAAAACCAGCAGGGTGGCACTGGGAGCATTTTGGCCAATTGTGGGAGAAATAGCTGTTACCGTCCTCTCCTCTGCTGACCTTCACTGCCCACCCTGCCCTTGGCCAGCCTTCCTTATCTTTGTCCTTCTGTCCCCAGATGGGAAGGCAGGACACAGTGCTCAGTGTTTGACACATCCCTGCTCTCTGTTGTGCTTCCTAATGCATGGCCCTGGACTCAGCTGCTTCACCTTCATGAGCAGCTGTTCTCCCATCTCCCTTTCAATATATAAACCACATTTTTATGCAGCATGGGCTGATTTAGACATGAAACCTGCATGATTCCCAGCAGTCTGGGAATATTTTTATTGCTGAAATATGTGATACTTGCTGAAAGATGTGATACTAAAATCTTTACCAGATAGTGTCCTGTCTCTGTGGAGCAAACACAGAACCTCCACGTGCTCATCCAGGAGTCAGCCCCTGGGCAATGCTTTTACAGATTCTTCTCCTTAGTACCCAGTGCTTTCTCCTTTGCTAAAACTTACTAAGAGTAGAATTGTTTATTTTCTTTTGTCAAAAGGTTTGGTCACAAAAGATATTCATAAACATGGTAGAGACATAGGAATGTAGTCATAAAATCAACAACAAAAAATGATTTGTGATGCTTCAGATACCTATCTACGTTTATACTCTTTCACATCAAAGAACATCTCACTCAGGATAACTTCCTTTAAAAATAACTTTTTAATTTTTTTTTAACTTCTTTTCCCCCAAAATGCTGTTGACATGTGCATCATTGACTTTTTTTGCCAGTGACACTGTTAACCATGTGTTTACATTTCACCTGCAAACAGAGATGATGGGAAGAGAGTAATGGCCCAGCTGAGACACCTGCAATGCTCACGAGCTCCAAAGCATGAACCCAAAAGGCAAACAAGCAGGAGATTCCAAGGAGGAATTCCAGGTTCTCTGCAATAAGAAAATGAACATGCTGAGCACGTGATGCATTGTCAGTTCAGGTTGTTGAGCTTTCAGCAGTTTGTGGCTCAAAGACTCCTTTGAATCAGAGGCAGGTCTTTCTGTGTAATACCCTTCACAAATATTTCTCCTGTAAGTTTACCTAGTTAGTTTTTGAAAAGGTTTGAATTTTTAGAGTCTGTGACATCCCGTAGCAATATGTCTTTTAAAAATATATGGTTTTGTTAATGTTTTTTTTTTCATCTGCTGCTTGCCATTTGTGTTTGAAATACCTTGGATCTATTCTCTCCATTTATTATCTGATCCATTATATTCAGGCTTTTATAGACCACTTTTACTTTCTTTTATTCAGTGCCATTGATCACCTATTCTGTCTGTTAGTTTCAATGTGTCCTTTTGGAATGAGGGATCAAGACTCTGATCAGTAAGCAATGTGCAGAAATATCCTAGGTTTCAACAGTGCTGTGCTTTCTCCTTTCCCTGATTATTTGTACAATTTCATTTAATTTTTCCCTTCACTCTGCTTTTGAGGAGGGGTTTGATACTGTTACAGAGCCAACTCTGTGCTATAACTACAAGATCTGTCTTGTGACAGCTTAGTACTGTCATGTTATTTGTTGTGTAAAGTTAGGAACATTTTATTCTGTATGCATCACTATAACACTGAATTTTGTGATGTTTTATCAATTTGCAATTCAGTATCATAAGGGTCTTTGGCAAATTAAGTCATAAATACTCATCTCTTTACTATCATGAATACCTTTGGATTTCTAATACAATTTTAGGTGTTCCCAGTTCCTCCTGTATTATAGATTCTACGTACACTGCCAGCAGGACATGAGCATTGATCTCTGGGGGATGCCACTCTAGAAACTGACCTTTTCTTTCTGACTGTTTGTTTCCCATCTTTTGACCAGCTACTTATTCATGAATTGACTGAAACTTAAATAACCAGTAAACTCCTTCAGGATAAAATGAGAAGTGACCTCACAAAAGTGTGACCAGAAAATGTAATCCATCAGTTACTGAGATATTAATTCTCCTCTGCGCTTCTTGATGCAGCTGGGATGAAAACTAAAGCAGAGATACTTGCAGAGTAGCTCAGCCTCATAATAATTCTGATCATCATCCATGTGTGGCACTGCAAAACTCTCAGAAGAAAAGCCCATTTTTTGTGGTGTTTCCAACTTGTTTCTGGAATAAATTTTGAAGAAGCCCTAGGTAAATAAAATCTCGTGTACCCCAGAGCAAGCTGTATGTAAATTCAGGATCCAGGTTCCTACATGCTCACTAGAACAGCATCCCAAAGAACAGAGTGTGAAAATGTTTAGTGGAGGCAGTACTATAACCTATGTAGTGTTCATTTTACATATAGATCCATTTCAGTTTGTTCTCACTTTCCAACTTCTCGGATGTTTTTGAGTTTTTATTGGCCACTTCAATTTGTGTGGCATGGAAGGAATTATGGCAGGATTCAGGGGCAGGGCAGAGGAATGAATGATCTGGGCATCATCAGTGCAGAGAGAGGCCACTTGATTCCTGAGACTTGGGAAATGTTTGCTGTACATATCAGCTGGATATGAGTGTGGAAATCACTAGCTGTGAAATCATTAATGATGGATAATAACATCCAGTGTTCAAGCAGTGCATGGTAACAGTTTATTTTTGATCCAATAATAAATACTTCATGAAGCCCTGAGCAAGGCAGAGGCATCATTTCAGAGATGAGCCTTCCTTTATGCTTTTAAGAAAAGATAGTGCCTGCTAAGTTCTTTTTTTTTTTTTTCTCTTAACCTTAAATTACTTGAGTTTAGAGAAATATTTGTGTTTGGTAACTCAGTTCTGCTGGAAGAATGGACCATGTAGCAAATTGCTTTGTTGCAGAGTTGTGCAACGTAAGGCATCCTTCAAATAAGCAGCTCAGAACAAAAAAAAAATTCTTTTTCACCTTTTCCATTGACTTTGGTAGGACTCCTTGTGTAAGCAAAGTGGATGGGCTGGGTGTGCAGATTGAAGGACTCTGGAGAAGTAACTCTCAAGAAATTGGTTACGGCTGTAATGTGAGCTGTGCTGACACAGCTGGCAGATAGCTTGAAATTGATGCTCTTGAAAAGAGAGAGATCTTTGCCAGAAATATTACTTTCAAGGGAAAATGACATTTTTTTCCTATCATTACTGTCAAATAGTGCTGTAGTTTCTAAACTGGATTTGGTAGAGATGCTTGCTCCCAGTATTTAATTTCTGAAGAGGAGAGGGTTCCTCTATGATCGAGAGCCAAGCACACAATACTGTAAAAGGCATTCTTAATCCTAAGGAAATGTGAAGTCCCATTCTCTAAAACAGTATGAGACTCCTTGGCCCCTCCAGTCTCATAATTACCTTTCAAAAGACCAGTCTCAAAGAGATTTTCAAAAACTTGTGTTTATCTTTGTACACTTGACTGGTTCTCACCAGGTCTCTGAGGACACCACCAGTCCTCACGAACCTGCCTGGCCTGGAATTCAATTAAAAACTAAACAAATATTTTAAAACCAATATTTCTGGGGAAAAAAAAAATCAATCTATTTTCAATGAGCAACTTGTAGATAAAGGCATCCTGTCTAACAAGCAAAAAATATGTCTAACCCAGTTAGTTACACAAACAAGAGGCAATGGTATCAACCACTTGTATTTGGGAGTTCTTTGTCACTGTATAAAGTTCCTTAAATTGCCCTGTCAAGAAAATACAAAGGCAGGATAGATGTAAATGGTCAAAAATAATCGCTGCCATTTCACTTCTGTGGATTTTGAGGGTCAGAACTATGCATTTTTATCAGCCTTCTTATTATCTCTCAGCCCAAGGTAGGATCAGTGCCTCAGAGCAGGCAAGGGGCTGCTGAAGGGTTTTGTTTCAAAGGAGGTGAATGCTGCTGCCACTCCTAATCAGAATCTCCACTGTATTAGAGAGTGTTTCTGTTCTCATAATTCTTTGAATTTTTAGCAAAGTCATTTAATATTTTAATTCTTTGATTTTTGAGCTGAAAGGGGACAGGGTAGGATTTATCTGCCTTGCTGGAGATGTGCATGTATGTGCAGCACTACTCAATCCATCCATCTCATGGCCTTTAGAAAGACAAAATGACAGAAATATTTTGGAGAAGCACCCTCATACACTTCTTCTGGTTAATGTGAAGTGTTTCTGATGATCTGTGGACAGACATTCTATCTTGTCTGCTTTAATTTTGCCAATATCTTCAGTGCTGATTCCTTCCATCCATCAAGAGCTTTTCCTCTTTTGGAAGACACAAATAGATGTGCAGTGTAGGGGTTAACAGCCACTAAAATTAACATATCCTCAAAGCCATAAATAACTTGTTCTGAAAATTTGAATAGCTAACTCAGGGGGAAAATCAAGTTCCACATATTTAACTTCAGCATTGTTAATCAGGACATTTGAAAGAAAATTAATATTTTCCCAGCAAATTAAAAAGCAAATTCAGTCTTTTTGAAAATCAGGGGTGTTTATTCATATCAGTTCTGGGGGAAATTAGACTGGTAGAACTAACTGGAATTGGGCATAATGAGCACAAATTCTGAAATGCTTTTGCAGAGCAGTTTTGTTATCTTGCCTTGTAGTTTCTCTGATATTTCAATAGACACTTTTCAATAGGCTCAACAGAAGACTGTTGATAGTACTGAATAGTTCTAAATTATGATTTGAGGATGTTAAATTCTGAATACTTGTAGCACTGCACATGAAAAATTTTAGCATCAAATAAAAGCATCACTCCAGTAAAGTGGCAGAAGGTTTTTTGTACAGAATGACGAATTATGTCCAATATTTAAAACTAATCTCTTTCATTACTTGTCTTGGGTCTTGAGTCTGAAGTTCTTTTTTTCCCCTGTTTCTGTCGTTGGGGTAAAGGAAAAGACAGATACTCATGACTTGGAAAGCGATTGCATGATTCAGTGGCATGGCACATGAAGGAGCGGTAAGTGACAGATGCACAGGAATTCCTCTGCCAGATCAGACTAATGGTGCACACAGTTCAGCACCTTTTCTCCCACAATTAGACAGTTCTAGATACCTGTGCCTCTGGATCTGATGGGTTGGCACCTCAGCATTTAGGAGAACTGCAGCCAGCACTGTGCCAGTCCCTCTGGAGTGTCTGTCATTCCGGGAAAATAGTGAATTTTCCACAGAAACAGACATTTTTCACACCTCTGGGGCAGGGTGAGCCTGATGCACTCACTGGGTTTGCTCTCTGTGCACAGGCTGTAGGAGCTGACACACACCTCACCTTCAGTTTGGTATCTCAGGCTCTCAGTGTTACCACTCCTCACTTCAATCAGCTACCAGGGCATGCCAGAAGTTCTGGGCATCTAAAAGGCTTCCTCCTTTATTTATTCACATCACACATTTTGAGCTTGCTGATGTATCCTGACCTTTTTTTTTGGTAGAATAATGGGCTGTAGCTGCCAGCTACATTGTTCTGCTGGAGTCTGGAAATATGGTTAGATTTTTAATTAAAGGAACTGTTAATGCCTCCTGGTTTAAAGAGATGTGTAACATGTAGAATAGAAAAAAAAATCAAACTGGAGAAAGCAAAAACACAGCTGTGGCTGCACAAGACATCAAAAGCACTTTCTGGTGGTGTGAGCTGAGAGATGGCACTTTGTAAAGACTGTCTGTCTTTCATGCATGGCCTGAGGTAAAGAATGAGGTGTTCTGCACCACGGAGTTCCAGTCCTGCCTTTAAATGTTGTTGCCAGTTCTGCAGGGAAAGCCAGCATGTGTGTAGGTGTGGCTGAGGGGGTAAATTTCATTTCAAGGTCTCATCTCTGAACAGTTCTACAAGCTAAGCAATGTGAGCCTAATATTATAATTCCAAGGGGACTGTTCTGCTGCGTGGTAAAATTGCTTATTAAATTACAATCAGGAAAAAAATCAGGAGATAGGCACTGTTCAGCTGGCAGCATACAGGGAAAAAAAAGGCTGAATTCTAATTATTTGAACCGTGGAGTTAGTGTTATTTCACTGTGTGAAAATAAAATTAGGTTATCACTGATATCATTATTAATGTATGAGATGAGGCAGAAAAACAATTTGTTTCCTAGCACCCATTCTGCCCCTCCTCCCCAGCCCTCCTCCCCCTTCCCAAAAAAACAAGAGAATAACCTAAAAGCAAAAAGAGCTTTCCAATGCAGGCAGCTCTGAGAGATCTCATTGCTATAGCAGCAGAATGTAAATGATTTATAAATTATCTTAATTTGAAGGTGAGACGTTGTGTAAACAGTAAGTATTACATTTATTATTTCTTCAGTTAGATTAAAGTATAAAAAGGTGTATCCAATATCAGTAACACTGTTTATTATTTTAATCAGAAATGGGAAATACATTTTCAGCCACTCTAAACTTTATGTGTTCTTTTATTATGTATGAGCAGCTATTACTACTGTTCAGTCACACATGTTCCTTAAGGTACTCATATTGCAATCTCTACCTTTTGAATGGCTTTCAAATAAATAAAACAATTTCTTTGCATAAAAATATATTCTGCAACCATAATTAAGTATTGAAATTCACGTTTTCATAAATACAACAACTTCATACATGAGATGAATCCATTGTAAAAATTTTAGAGGTTTTGAGAGCCAGCACAAAAGTGTTTTATTTTACGACTGTGAACACATCATATGCCCTTGAACATGAACTGCCTTGAGTTTTGTTAAGATTCTGTTCTTCATTCTCATTTTCACACTCAATGAGCTGCTACTGTTTCAGTCCAGAAGGGATCAGTCAGTGAAGCTCAGTCATGAAAGTAGTTATAGAGTCTGATCAGATCCTTTAAAACTCATTTTTATTTAGCCAGGAGTCACAAATCGAGCTGCAAAGGCTGCTCAAGATGTGCCCTCTCTTTTGAGTATAATTTGGGAATACAAAATTGGACTTAAGAAAAGGATACAGTGTAAAGATATCCTGTTATGTTATCCATACTATGTTAATATACACATTAAAAGTAAAAATCTATGAATATCCAAATGCCTTTGATTCACATGTATAGATTTGTGTTTTACCTTCAAGTAGATATTTAATTATTAACATAAGAATTTCCTTAAAATTCAAAAAATAATAAATGATTAATAAAACTCTACAAAACAGGAATCTAACTAAGCATGGAATTGCCTAAGTTTGGTGATAAAATCTTTAGAAATAGAGAAGTAAATCTGACCCAGTAAAAAGGACAAGATCCATAACTCTGTGATGTGAAGAGATACTTCTGAAATATCCTCTGCAGTTAGACTCTAAAAGTTTCTGTTTCTCAGAAATCCTTTTGGTTGGACATCCCAATGTAAGGTGCACATTTTTGGCATTGAATGGCTGATTTTTCCACTACCTCAGGAAGCCAGGCCTTGTGTATTCCATGAAAGGACCACTGAAACCAGACTGCGAGATCAAACTCCAAGTGCTCTTACCCAATTTCTTTAGAAGGCATAAATAAATATTTCCTGGAGAAGAGACAAGAAATCATCCTGGCTTTTCCTTGGAGAATATCCTGTTACAGCTCTGTTTTGTCCCCCTGTTCCTTTATTCACATACCCAAAAAACATCTTTAATTGCTTCTTAAGTGGAACAGCTGTACCGGGAGGGGACCAAGGGCATCCATCACACACTGCAGTGGTGGTGAGGGCAGGTGACAGCAGGTGAGGCACAAAGTCTTCTGTATCTCTGATGTGCCAGATGAGTGGGCTGACTACCAGGATAATGGATAAATAAAAGGCAGATAGTAGAGATACTTGGGCAAAAATACAAAAAAATACCTTCTTAGTGCTTAAATCAGTAAGGGATTTACCACGTGTGAGGAAGTAAAGGCTTTGAAAAAGCTGCAAAAAATGTAAAAATGTCCAAAGGACATCTTGGCCACTGTCACACAACATAAATGTTAACTATGCATTTTCCATCTGCAAGGAGAGTTGGCTGAGTGGCACATCCTCACAGACACAGAGCCTGGATTTTGAACAATTTATTGGTAGAACAAACAGCTTCTCAACCAGCCCAAGTCAGGCCTCAACAACTCTCAGGCAATTTTTTATACATTCAAAGCAAATTAACAGAGATTTACATACTTGTTTTTAACTGTGGCCTCTCTTCATTGCCAAATGGATGTTCTAGTTCGTTTCCTCTTTTGTTTCAGTCAGAAATACAATTATAACACTGAGCAGAATCTATTACTGCTTGTTGAAAGCAACTACTGCTGAGTGAGCTCAGCTCTGCTGACTGCCTCCTTCTACCATCTAGTGGCACCTTCACTGTACTGCTTTTCTCTCTCCAAAGAGTTCAGAGAGAATGATAATAAATGTACTCTCTTGAAAAGAAAAAAATACACTTTTGAAATGAGCAATGTACCTGGAGAGGAAACACTTTTTTTGTTTTTTCTTTCCGGGATGGAAAAGTAGTTTTCACAGAGAAACTATTTATGAGAGAACAGAAGGAATTTCATGGTGTAAAGTAGTAATTTTGCAGAGGAAAATTCAGCATCCTGTGGTCTTGCAAACAGTAAGTTAGGTTTGTTGATTGATTTCTTTCCATTTTTTTTGGTGGGAGAGCTTGGATTTTAAGTTGTAGGCTGGAGAATGACACTGTCAAATATCCTAAGGCAATGCCTATTTAGAAGCACACTTGGTTTGTTTTCTACCTGGATATCTAAAGGGCACAACAAAAATTAAAATATATCCTCGAATGTAATGCTTTGTATAAAACACCTATAGTTTCTTTCCTGATTATACAATTTTATTAAGAGCTTTGAGTGTTACGTTTTGCAATAGATGTTTCTGTTTCATTTACGGAAAAAGCTTAAATGTCAATGAAGTGGGAATTTAGGGCTTGGGATGTTTTCAGTCAAAATGCATGTTCTGATTATTTATGTGACTGAACAAACATTAATCATCTCAAATGCTTTCTGCTCTTTGAACCGGGTTGTTTTCACAGAGTGCGGGTATTGGGGACTTAGACTGCATATGAAATCAAATTTTTTTCAAATTCCATAAAAAAGGCGTATTTCTTCCTTTCCGCTTTCAGCAAATTGACAAGGCAAATTGATGGAAGTCAGAAGGCAGAATCTTAGAATCCAGGGCGTGGGGTTTCCCTTTTCTTTTAAACATGTGTTACTCTGTATCCTAATCATCTTGATAAGTTTTCCACCTGTTTCCAGGGTGGAAAGATCCCCATCAGGTGGACGGCTCCCGAAGCCATCGCTTACCGCAAGTTCTCCTCAGCCAGCGACGCCTGGAGCTACGGAATTGTCATGTGGGAGGTGATGTCCTACGGGGAGAGGCCCTACTGGGAGATGTCCAACCAGGATGTGAGTACTGCCCAGGATTCATCTGCAACTTCTTCAAATGCGCTTTAAAAGTTATTGCCACCCCCTGCCCTGCTTTGCTATCTCATTCCCTTTCTAGGCTGGAATCTCAATTAAAAAAAAAAAAATCTTCTAGTATAATTCAAAGCTTGTTCTAGAAAAAGAAATATGGGAAAGGGGTTTTTTTTCTCTACTACAATTGAAATTTTCACAAATTCTCTTGTTTGATGAATCCCTGTGACAGCTCAAACTGGTGCACTCAGTCTTCACACCAGCCATCAAGCTCTGTGTCAAAATGTGGAATACCAGCCAAGGCACCTTAACCTCTCTCATGTATGTGCCTAGAATATTCCTGCCTTGGTTCTGAAGAATTGACAAGACTTTCCCAGATGGCTGTTCTTACATTGTTGCTAAGTTATTCAGCTCTTCAAGTCTGGTTGCTTGTTAAGGCTGATCGGTCATTTGGGGATAAGGATCGGAGAGAGCTTTTAATTTAAAAAAATAACTTCACTGTTTCAGGAAGAAAAGGAATAAAACAACCAAACCCTTTAGAAACAACAACAACAACAACAACAAAAAAATCTATCACAAACCTCTCCCTTTAGAATATATTAAATAATCAGCTACAGAATTAAGATAGCAATGTTTAATTACTCCTACATCCAAAATAAAAGTGTCTGTTAATACAAAATGATGCTGCAGGCCCTAATGATGCCAACTGCTGGGGGCTTTCCCAGCACAAAGGACCCCTTTTCTCCTGCCCACAGGATTTCAGTGCCAGAATGTGAGCAGTGAGCCCCTGTGACCATCTACATAGGTTTAGTGATTTCAAGTATCATTGGGAAATTTCAAGTTATTAGACATAATGCAAAGCTTATTTTACTGGATATTGGGACAGTTCTTTTAGTGCAATAAATTGCCCTGAATTCACATGAGCTTCTTTTGCAGAAATAATAGGGCTTTCAAAGGTCCATGGTCCTGTACAGATGGCAGGGAAAACAACAGAGAGGGATGTGCACTAAACAGATTCATAAAAGACACAGGATGCAAACAACAGTTGGTCTTGCATGGGTATAGTCAGAGGTTCTGCTACATCAAAATGTCTGCTAATGTTACCATTAAAACACTTACTGAGTTTGGATCATAATAGAACTCTTCTCTAGAGAGCAATTAATATATTTCTTGAATTGGGTGGGTTTTGGTAGATCACCAGAAGTTTTCCAAGTATAAACTCTGCAGAGCCAGGTCTGGTTTGTGGGTTTGGAGTTTTTTTCCCACTCCATCTTGCCAATTGCTCTTCTAATTATACGGCTTTGGGAAATGAACTCACTGTTTTAGACCATGGCGCAGTAAGTGATGATGAGAGAAGTTTTAATCTGGTACCTGCCACCTAAATAAACCCAGTCTGGTGTTGAGAGACTACAGCTGCTCACAGGTATCCAGAATGACTCAACACCTCTGCAAATCCAGCATCCTCTATTTATATTCCCCAGCAAGGATTTGGAAGCTGAACTTAAGGAAACCGAGTTGCAAAATGCTTCTCATCAAATTAATACTGTACACGGCATAATGCAGAGGCTTAAAAATGTTGCTAAGTTTGAGAAATGCTCTTGTTTAAGTAAATAACCATTTTATTATTGTGGTAAGTCACTTCCAAATTGTGTTGGTGCTGATTAATGCACTTCTTAGATGTGTGGCAGGCACCAGAGGTGTCCATTAATTAGGGCTGCTGCACAGTCTGTCGTGTCTTATTGCTTAATTAATAAACATTAGCCAAGATATTGAACTTTCCAAGGAAACTAGTGTACTGATGAACAGATTGTGCTAAGAATCTGGCTTGTTAATGCTCATGTGAGGGAAGGAAGATTTATATTCCATGCATTTGGTTTGTAGAACAGCTGTGAGTGAAGTCTACTGGGACACCTGTTAGAGGCCACCATATAAATTAATGCATATTGCAGAGCTGCAGTATTCAAAAAGAAGGGGAAAAAATGAAAAGAATATTTAATGGGTTGTAATTGGTATGCAAGGAAACTACTGTAGCAAACAGAATAAAACTCCTTACACTCCTGAAAGTTTCTTATAATACTGAAAAAAAAACCCAACTTATCCTAATATAGTTCTTTCAACTCACAGATATCAAAACCCTTGGCAAGCACCTGGGATTGGCTCTGTACCATGAGGCAGGAGCAGCTGCCTCTCCCTCCTGGTAGATTTTTCAGATGTCAGGAGGACATAGGGACAAGTCCCTCTGGACTCTCTTCTGTCTCAGTCTCATTAAAAAAGCTGTCAGTTAACTTTTGAAAGCAAGAGTGTCTGTTGCTATTAATAATGAAACTATCAGGAAGATTACAGCTTCATTTTCAGATGGCATTTTTGCCAATTGCCAATTATTTTGAAGTTGAACATGTATAAATTTTGTGTAGAAGTCCATAAAATACCGTTCAGCCAATCATAACCAATATTTCATATTAACTCTGTTAATATTCAAACTTCACAGCTGTGTCTAACATGAAACAAGCTGTTGCTGTATCCTTCCTGTAGATGCAGATTTCATGACTGATGTGGTGCTTTGTCAGCCTTAAACTGACAAGGGAAAAAGGCATTTGAGAAGAGTTAACATGTGAAATCTTAACATGTTTTATAATACACAATTTTATATTACTAAGAACAACTTAATACTTCTTCCCTTTTAGGTACATGGATATCTGATTTCTCTGAATAGAGAGAGATGGGTGCTATGCACGTGGCAGAGCAAGAGCTAAAATAAGTATATAAATAAATAAGGAACTAAAATGCTGTAATTCTTCCTTTGAGACTTGATTCCCATTGCGGTATTAGACACTTACCACATCTTTACTCTTGCTTCTTAGACTCTAAAAATAATACTTGCCTCACAAGGGATACTAATGAGGCAATATTTCCAGTTTATTTTAAAAATGTGCTGGTATTAATGAGAAATTATAATTATCCCAGTACCAGCTGGCATTTTTCTTCATACTGAAATGTTCCTTTTGAACAAGAGAGGAAACAAAATGCACTGTGACTGCATTTTCAGAGATATGTTAAAGTAAAGTGTGGCAGAGAAAATATGTCTGGAAAATTATGGTTGCTTTTAGGTTTTTCCTGAATAAATTAATTCAGCAAAACCTCATCAGCCCTATATTGTTGTGTTGAGCAAAGGCTGTATGTCTCTGAAATGTAGAGCAGCTTTCCTGTTGCCTTAAAAACAAAATGCATTCCATAAATTCTGCATTTGCAACAGGCACAGTTAAATGTAAAAAATTTCAGCATCTGTATTTCTGGGCTGCTAAGGACAGCCTCAACTAAGCTCTGCCCCTCTCTGTCAGGAGTGTTTTATGGACCCACTTCTGACAAACTGCTTGAGATACATTAATAATAAATGCAAAAATAAGTGTGAATAAAATTCCATGCACATGGTTGAGTTTCACCCATCCTGAGTCTATGGGAGGCAAGGAAAGGAAAGGAAATACTGAAGGAATTACTTCCCTGGCAAGGTGATGGTGGCATTTTTTCCTGTAACAGCAGCATGTACATTGCAGGACCAAGGCACCTGTGTTTATAGAACATAGACAAGCAGCTGTGAGCAGCTGCAAAAGCCTCGTTCCATCTCCTGCCATGCCATCAAGGGGAGTTCAGGTCCTAATACAGCTTCATTACTCTTATTTTATTTACATAATGCCTGCAGCATATGCATTAGGCATTGCTGAGCAGAGCCAGCATTAATTCAGAATTCAAATAGAGAACGGGGATATATTCCAGGATAATAAGATTGAATATATTGAAGCCAGAGCTGGTGCTGTAAAACATTGATTTGCTGTAAACAGTTTAATGTAACCCCTTCCAGCTGCATTAATGTGTCTGCAGCATGTACATACATCTGTGTGCAAATGATGAATGTCTCCTTGCAGCACAGTGGGTATCAGTGCAGCAGGTATGTTCCTCCTAAGTGCACTGTGTGATTATAAATATTGTGTGCAATCATTGGTACATTAGAAAACATTTAGCATTGGCTGTATTTTTATGTGGGAGGGTTATGCATGTGTGGTAAGGCTGGTCTTTTCCCTGGCTTCATTTTTGATCAGCCACTGACTAGTTTTGCACTCCTTTTTACACTAAAAAAAATCCTGACTGTATAATTTGTGACATCATTCCCACTGCTACCACCACTCACTGCAGAACCTCCTGACCTTTCCTTGTGTTTTTTAAATCTTACATAGGATGAATCCATGAAGCTTTCCATGGGCCTTGCCTACTTTTGCTAACTCTTATCAGGACAGGCTCCTACTCTTCTTTTCAAATAATTTTTTTGCCACCCCTCTTACTAAAAATACACTTTCCTTCAACTCTGATCAACTGTAATTTTTCTGCTGTGGCAGCAGACCTGTTTCTTTCCAAATCCTTACCAAACACATCTTCTCTACCTGCTGAATCTGAAGGTCTCATTCACTTTAGGGTAATACCATAATGTTATTAACTTTTGTTTAGTCATAAACATCTCAGGCATCCAGGTTTCTGGGGGAGAATGCAAAATAACATTGCTGTAACTTGGTGTGGGGAACATTGCCAGAATTAATCATACTCTAAGGATCAGCAGAAACACGTGAATACCAAGAAAAATTTTCAGGTGCCACAATATGTATTTGTCGTGCTTGATTGTATTGGGGTATTGCTACACACAAACACTGTGTCAGAATGCAAATATTAGAGCATGGTGGGATCCAGTGGCCACACCAGGTGAGTTTGTAGCCCCCTGAAGTGGATGAAAATGATGGAGAGTTCTTTATTTCCCTCCTGCTTTCTTAGCTGTTTGAAGAGGATGACCAGTGACTGTAAAAAAGTTCCTACTGTGTTTCATATTCCTACAAAATATTTCCTGTCTCCTCTGGTCACACCCCTGCCAGTCCTGATTCCCCGAGTGAAGCCCCAGCAATGCAGAAAGTGAGGGTGGCTGTGCCATTGACAATTTATCATCCCTGGTTCCTAATTGTCAGTGTCACGCCGTCCTTTCAGCATTGAATGCCTGGTAATCACACACATTGTATTTCTGTAGGTTATACTGTCCATTGAAGAGGGCTACAGGCTTCCAGCTCCCATGGGCTGCCCAGCTTCTCTTCACCAGCTCATGCTTCACTGCTGGCAGAAGGAGAGGAACCACCGGCCCAAATTCAGTGACATTGTCAGCTTCCTGGACAAGCTGATCCGCAACCCCAGCACCCTGCATACCCTAGTGGATGATGTACTGGTGTAAGACTCTTTTTGGTACTTCTTGGGTTTTTTCATAGCACATAGTGGCTATCATTAGGTGGTTTAGGGCATTAATAGGAGTGGGAGAACCGCAAAGTTCTGAGTTCATAAAGTTGTGCAGGTTCAAATCATTTTAAGCCCTTTTTAAGGTTTGCCTTATTGTTAATACACTGTTGTACTAGGAGGCTTTTTTCTCAAGCCATGCAGATTATATTAGGCTTTTTTATTACTATTTTTGTGTGAGTTCTGTTTGTGCACCATCTATCCTTAATCTTTGTGAATCTCTTTGTTCTTTTTTTTAGATGTGTTATTGCTATGTGCTTGCTTCCTCTTTGTAATTTTTTCTCTCCATTCAGCAGCCTGTCTCTCCATCTGACAATGCTCAAGCAATTTCTGAACTGCCTTGGAGTAATATCCTGCAGAAAGTAGCTGTGTCTTAGCTTACTAAATCTTTATTTGTCTGCAGCAGAATGGCAGCAGTGACCAAATACGAGATTATGCTGTTACCGTCCCACAACAAATTCTTGATAGTGTTGCCCAGGGTTTGTTTGGTTGGGTTTTCTTTCATTAATAATATTTGAGAAATGAATGCAGCCACAGGATAAGCAAGGCTGCAGGAGAAGAACTTGTCAGTGTTTGTAGACTTATTGATCCAAGCTGTCCCTGCATATCAGCTGAAATCAGTGAAGGTCCAGGTGGCCTCACTCCCTTCAGTCATTAAGAGTCACCTGAAGATAAAGGTGCTTTCATGGAGACCCCCATGGGCCTGTAAGGGGTTCTCAAGCCTCAGTGGGGCTTGCTGAGAACCTTTAAATGTTTATGACAAGGGCTGAGCAGCAAGGCAAAATTGGTGCTGGTACCTTGCTGTGGGAAAGGCTGAATGGAGAAGTTGGTAGGAAAACCTGGAATGAGGGCTACAGCCATTTCATCAACACAGACTAGGAAGATCTGTGGGATTAAATATCCATCCCCTAGAGTTAGCATCCTCTATGTGTATATCCATATAAATATATATATATATATATATATATATACACACACTTGCTATTTGTACCTGGATCGTTTCATTTAGCATCAGTCATGTATTTTTCTCCCTTTTTATTTTAAACCATAACTTGGGCCTAAAAAACTTATGCTTTATTGAACCATGATTGTCCCACCTGCGTGGGAAAGGTTTTTCTATTCATTTGAGGATGCTTGATGCAATTGTTGGGTAACCTTCTTCTACAGAGTCATAGAATAATTCAGATGGGAAGGGACTGTGGTAAGTCTTTAATTACAGTTTGAACTTAACAGTGTTCTGCTGTCCTTCAACTTCTCCCTCTATCATTGTGATAATATGAATGAAAATCACTGTACTTACTGTATTTATATGTGTGGGTGAAACTGGGTACATTGAGACACGAGGCTGTGTTGCTTCCTACATTACACATTAAGTCATGTTCCACCAGTAAATGTTGGCTGGCTTCTGCTGTCTGAGTTTTCATTTTCAATAAATCGTGTCTTTCTCCTAAAGACTATCATAAAGCTTTTACAAACAGCGGTGTGCATTTTCTGCATTTTCTTTGTACAGTTTCTCTACACAAAATGCATAAAGCCAGTGGAAGTTGTGAGCCCTCCCAAGTGTGGCACACGACTGAAGACTGGAAATCAATGCCTCAAAATGGCAGTCTTTTTTTTTTCCTATCTTTCTGTTTCAGTTGTGATAATATTAGGGGAAAGAACTTAAAAAGAAACGTGACTAAATTAGCTCCTTCAATTTTATTTGCTAGTCTATGTAATTCTGTGTAAAAGGAAAGATATCACATTTTATTCTTTTTGCTTCTCTTGGGGTGAGTTTTAGCTTTTGAATACTGTAATCAAAGTGTTCCTGTAGCATAATGGTATCACAATGAGAAGCCATCCGGGGTGGGGTGATTGTAGATAAATGTAAAAATCATCTCGTGGTGGTTTAATTTTTTAAATTGCATCTTATGCTAAATTTTTGTTGTTGTCTACATCGAATACTGTATCAACAAATTATTATAATCCTGAACATGTCAATGTGCAAGGAAACATTCTGTGGAACAAAAATAAGAGCACTGGGAGAGGCCTTTTCCTCAGTGTGTTACTGAGCTGCAGTTCTTTAATAAAATGTATTGTTTAAGTAGTGCAGCTTGGCGGACTGATGTGATTTATAAGTTTTGGACAACAGGTTAAAGAGATCCTCAGTTAAGGTCTGACCTTTACAGCTCACACTCTTCTCTCATTCCTTCTGCCTTTTAGTAAAAACTATGTCTACCAGGGTAAATTGGTGTCATATTTGTATTGCTTGGTAACCTTTGCAATTTTTTTTTGTTTACAGAATGCCAGATTCACCTGGTGAAGTGCCAGAATATCCTTTGTTTGTTTCAGTCAGTGACTGGCTGGATTCCATAAAAATGGGTCAGTATAAAAATAACTTCATGGCAGCAGGTTTCACAACTTTGGATATGGTTTCAAGAATGAATATTGAGTAAGTATATAATCTATTATCTCTATAGTGACTAATTAATTTGAATTTGGATGCTGCAGACACACAAATGTTGTGGAATATGGAGCAGTACTTTCATTTCCTTTCCTCCCTCAGCTAACAAAAGACAAATATAGTTACTTACAAAAACAACATAAGAGAAATGTATGATGGAGAGACCCAGAACTGATAAATCTGCTCTCTCAATCTGTGACCACACCAAACACAACCAAAGGCCAGGCAGTGGATGTGTTTCTTGAGGAATCATTTTCGATCTAGACCACTGAAATCAGGGGCAAAAATACTTCCTTACTTTGATATGACTATGATCAAGTCCTTATCAGTCCTCATGAAGTTTTTCCAGCTATGTCTGACACCACCCAATTGGGTTTTTTAAATGCAAATCCTACACTCAGTATACCGTGTTTGGGCAAACTATGGATTCATATGGTAGCATTAGGATGGGATCTGTTTTGCTCTCTGTTCCCTTCCCATGGATTCCCAATCTTCTATTTGACCCTGGGACTGCTTGTATTAATAATGGCAGCTGCCAGTTAAGATTGAGGAATTTTACGTGTAAAATTAGGACTGATTTTCTCCCGTGTGCATCACTTCATATTTACCTACATCGAATTCCATGGCATAGTCACTTAATCTTGTGAGATCTCTCCAAAACTCAGCACAGCTGCCCCTTTCCCTTCCTACTCTGAATAATTCAGCCTCACCAGCTGAGTTTTTCACCTCTTGCTCACCTGTTTTCCCAGACCATTTACTAACTTGTTGAACAATAATGTTGAACATTATCCCAACAGAGGTCCCTGCAGATTTACATCAATAACTACATTGGAAAATCTGACAATGTAGGTTTAACCACCTGTCTTTAAACCAGTTATTTAGTCATGCAAAGACCACATTATGCTACTTCTTATGTTAGATCCTATATTACACAGAAGTTGCTCCTCATTTTCATTATAAAGCTTTTGTGAGGAATATTCTCTAAAGCTCTTGGAAGACCAAGTGAGGTGTATCAAATGGATCATCTCCATCCATTGAAAACAAGTAATTTTATAAAACAGAACTTGTATTTGCAAAAGCCGTGGTGACTCAATAGCTCATTTATCCAAGCATCCAATAATTTTGTACTTTCCTGTAGTTTCTCTTATGTCCTGTAATGATGACAGACTCACGGGTCTGTAGTTCCCCAGATCTTCCCTGGAAACATTTTGTCTGGCACCATGCTCCGTACTTCAGGCACCAGGAAATTTTTTAACATGTGGAGCACAGCTGGTAACTCCTTCTCTCACTAACCTGATAGTAAGTTCCTTATTTCATCTTCACTTTCTTTTGGAACTTTTGCCTAGATATAATCTTGTGTGGACATGGGTTGTTGCTTGCTTTTCAGTTTGTCCTATGATCTCTCCTGCAGTCACTTCAGACAGATATTCTGGCAAGTCCCCCAGAAAAGATCGGGCATGGGAATCATTTCAGTTTCTTCCACAGTGAATGTCCACTCAAATGGTTAAGTCTTCCAACAGTGGCCACTCTTTTAGTGCTCTTTTATGATCAAATCATCCTTAGACTCTACACATTTTATGGCAGGTTTCTTGTACCCAGTGAGTTTGCAAAAGGATTTATTATAATTTTTTTCTATTTTATTTGTTGGGCGTTTTTTTCTGTTTGTTTTTCAAGCTCCTTTTTAGTCTGCCTTACTGTGTTTTTACAGCTAATCTAAGGTTATCATCCTTTCTACTTTCTTTAAATACCATTTCAACTTTTTGAAAGATTCCCTCTCCAAGTAATTTGTGTTACACAAGACCTGCTGGTTTGTTTCTGTGCTTTATCAGGCCTTCCTTGATAAATGCTAAGCATCAGTCTTACATTTCTAAGACCGCTCTCCACTGTAAAGCTTTATTCTTTACACTGGCCCCTTTTAGCTTCTCAGATGCTCAGTATTTTTGCTGACCTCAAGTGTTGTGTATCATGCCCCACAAGGATGTTAAGCCTAAGCACACAATAGTTGCAAGCTCTCCAGTGGTTCCTCAGCTGGAGGATACAGAGGGAGATATCTGGAAGTGCACATCTGAAACTCAGGAAGGCCATGCCTCATCCCATGAGCTCCTTTACTGGTTGTATCATACAGTTTTTGAGGATCAACAGGCAATATCTGTGTATGTCCCAGTGTGAGATTTGCGTAATTGACAATCCTGGCATATCTGAAGTTTCCTGTCCTCAGCGCCTCTGTGATCTTTCTCAGATCTTGCAGATGGGGATGTTTCTAGAAAAACAAAGTTGGTGGATTGTGCTGAACTCCGTGGCTGTTGGCTCTTGGCTTCATTCCTGGCAAGGAGTCGAGCCCTGTGAGTGAAAAGAGCTGCCCACTCTGGGCTGCAGAGCTAGATGAGATGAAGGGAAACTGAGAGGGAAATCAGGGTCAGTCTGGAAGATTCACTAATTTGATCCTTAGATCATCTCTCACTACTTCACTACCCTTCCCCAAATCATCAGAAGCACAACCTCTGTTATTTCTGCCTCAGAACTTCAATACTGAGTGTGTAAGCCCCAACCCTTTTCAAGTATGAGTGGGAAATGGTTGCTGCAATCACATTACTAAAAATGAGTTATTGGAACTCACCCCTCTGATTAATCCTTGAGATTTCAAAAGATTAATTAATTGACCATTAGTATCACAGAAGACCCAGTGCTCTAAATACATTTTTTATTATATTGTATTTCTTAAATGACTGGTTTTTTTAAAAATTGAAATTGACAGATGCAGAAAAATTGAACATTTGCAGCTTTCTTATATGCCGTGGCCAGGCAGATAAACTGTCCTGGAGAAGAAGTCATCATATAATTATATTCTTTTGTGCACCAGAGGCTTTATTATATTTGTATCCAAGATGAAATTTTTATCTTGCAGTGACATTAGAAGAATTGGAGTTGCACTCATTGGACACCAGAGACGAATAGTCAGCAGTTTACAGACTTTGCGGTTACACATGATGCACATACAGGAGAAAGGATTTCATGTATGAAAGTAATAGAAGCAACTGTGTTTTGTGCCTCAGCATTTCTAAAATGGAAAAATATTCTCATTCTTCCCTCCTGCTCTTCCCAACTTCCAGAACTGCAGTCTCCAGTTCAGACTATACAAGTACTTCTATGTTAATGCTTCCAAACCGGAATTTTTAATCACACTGCACAGCTCCTCCACCCGTTCTCTGCCGATAAAATCCTGGCCTACTGCAAGACTCTTGCTACACATTGATGAATAACTCAGCATGGATGTGTAACTTTGTATAACAGTATTTGGGAAACTTTCACGGACTTACTTGAAAGTAGTAATCTATTTGGCCTGGTGTGGCTTCTTTATCGATGTATTTAGAATTTGCTGGTAGATCAAAAAGTATTTGACTTCTTTCATGTTCTGTGACCATGTAACTTCCAACACCAAATGTGCAATCAAAAAGTTTAACATAAGTATTTATTTTATCTCTTAATTAAATCCAAATGTATGTGTCCTATCATTATATTACTTTCTAACTGTTTGAATGCTGGTAAGCTGGTGCCTCAAAACATTAGTATTGTTTGCAGAAATGACTGATGATTTTATGTAGTGAGTTTTCATTGTGTGAATAATTGGAAGCACAGTGAGAGTAATCTGTTTGAAATCTTAAGGAAGGTTCTTGATTTTCAATTACTTTAGCACTCGACACTTTTTATGCTTTAAATTTTAGATTAGGTTGGAAAACTTGTTTATCCTTGGGATTCCTCACCACCCTACAACCCGTTTTGTTTTGTTTGGTTTTGTTTTGTTTTTAACGTAATACTCAGCATTTGCTTCTACTACTGGAAAACTGGTAATAGCGTTCCCATGACCACATGTAAAACATTGTCAGCTCTGTTGTGGCACAGAGATTTCAGAAAAGCTTTCTGTTCCAAACATGCATGTCTCTGCTGTTGGATAGAGAATCATCTCCAGCAGCAGCAGCAGCAGCAGAGCTCAGAGGGCCAGCCATGGGTGGGGTGATGGGATCATTCCCGTGGGATCAGCCCAGCTATATCCTCCTCCAGCCCCACTGCTGCTGGAAGTTACAGGCTGCAGGATGCAGTGACCTTACACAAAGGCAGAAAAGGAGATGCAGGACAGCAGTGTGGTAATATGTTGCCTTGAGTCTACTTCTAACTGCTTTTAGAAGTTTAAAAAGCAAACTCTGCTGAAATGGAGCTCTGGTCCTTCCAGATCTTCATTTAGTACAGATCTCTAAAGGACATCTGAGGTATTACCTTTAGAACCCTTCAATAGCCATATTTACATGCAAGAAAACGTCAGCAAAGGCCTAACATAATATTTGTACCTCTCTAAGACTTCCAGCTTCCATGTTTTATTCAGACAACTGACACAGATGTGCTGGGCTACATTTGCAAACCTTTGCATGGGATTTGCACTCCTGGGCACAGGGGCAGGACTGCAGAACCCCACAGATCTGCAATGCATGTCACATGGAACCCTGTGCAGATGCTTCTCTTCACCTTTGGAGGTTGTTTTTTGAGTTCCCTGGTATTCCAACACGCTCGAGCATTACAGCTCTTCTGTTAAAAACGTGCATTTGGGTGATTCGTATAATCTATGTGTATATCAAAAGGAACTAACTGCTTTGTGTAATCATAATGGTATTTACTGCTTCATTTTACAGTTTGTAAATCACAAGGTATTTCCTAAGTCTTGGAAAAGGCTGCCATTGTGTATCAGTGACAAAGAATGAAAATCAGAAAGCAACTCAGAAAAGATGATGCATCCAACCAGATCACAGAGTAAGACACACGAGGCCTGATTCACTGTTGTCAATTTATGTTGGAATAATTGCATTCATTTAGGTGAGATAACAGTAACGCACTAAGTAAATCTTTCTTTCATTTAAAAAAAGAAAAAAGGGCAGATATAGCTGAGGAGCAAGTTTTCTAAAGATCATGAGTCACTGGTGCTCTACAATGGCAATTTGATGAGCTTGTTTAAAGAAGGGCAGCTTCAGTCCTATTGTAGCTCCAAAGGTGGTTTGGTCAGTAGGAGTATTCCCACTGAACTCATCAGTCCAGCACAGGGATATGAGTTTTGCAAGATCACAGCCCTTCAGTGGGGAAAAAACTATCTGTTCTTTTCTGTGACTGTCACTTGAAAAATTCTGCCTGAATTCCACATCTGAATAATTTTTTGATAGAGGTGCTCTTACAGAAGGAAAACTATACTTACCTGAAGCCTTTATACTAACACACCACAGAGTAATTTAAAAGTGAATTTTGCTTCATCGTTTTATTATCCATCTTGCCTATCATTCCTTCCATGGCCAACAACAGGACATCTGTGCAATGAGCCTTTCTCACAATTAAATCCATTACTGAGGAGGTGTGAGTCTGTTATTTGTTAATGGGGTTTCAAAATCATTCATAGTTGACCTAAACCATGTATGTGCACCTTTAGAATGTCTTTTGCCAGTTTTTTCATTCCTTGTAGTGAGAATGCAGAATTGACATTGTTACGTGCACACAACCTGGATATATTTAATGAAAATTAATTTCTAAATTTATCACACTACTGAAAATATTTTTTCAATAGAAAAAAAATTATAACTAAAGTAAAACATTTATTAATCAGATATATTTTTTATATAAACAAGAGTTTGGGTGACCAGAAAGGAAAGAACAAGGGATTCTTTGAGTGAGCATATTTGTTAATAACATTGTAAATCCAGGATTTTGTGGGTTTATACAGCTTGTTTTTCTGTTGTTGTTGTGGTGGTGCAGTATGACACTTTTCTAATAGTTGATGAAATTTATATTTTCCCCATTTTTGGGAAATATTTTATTTGCTCTTGTGCTGATTCCTAGTCTATCCTTGCTTTAGTTTGGGAATTTTTTCATATTCTTTTAATTTAAAAACAAAACAAAAACCAACCGTAACAGGTGTTATTTTTCAAACATGAACTTAATTCTCTACAGGCCACAAATATATATATGAAATTAGAGTAACTTCCTTTGTTACACGAAATTCTTTCTTCAGGACAAAAATAGCTCAATTATCCTGCATATTTCAGTGTGCAGCTGGAGTTTAAATTTGACAAATTTAAGCAAATTTAACTGGTTGTTTTTGAGAATCTAGCCCACATTACAGAGTGCTTTATGACTAAAAGTACCCATTGGAAGTTCACAAAATAAAGTGTGTGTGATATGCAAACAACAACAACAAAAAAAAGTGTTATAATGTGGATGTCATAAAGAAATAATTCTTATTTCTGTTTCTCTGCATTCAGTGCTAGCTCATCCATTCAGGCATCTGTGCTTGGTCAGATGAATCTCATGCCTTAATTTTATCCATTTGTTTGGCTGAACCTGTGAAACAGAGAGGGGTTTGTTCATGGTGTTAAATCTGAACAAGGCACAGCAGAAGGTTTAGTAGAATTTACTCATGAGGTGTTTGCACATTGGAATTACTGAGAAACAACAGGATGCCATGAGGTGAAAGGAAGAGAATTGAGCCACATGATTTAAATTTTTCTCGAAAATTTACCTTTTTTGTTTCCCATGAACCAGTGTCTGTCCAATAGAAGCTTAGAAACATGCCATGCTTCAGGACATCAGACAGCATAAAGCAACCCTTCACTTGCAAATAGTGCACTCAACAATAAATTCAAAGAAACTAGTTGTTCTGGCCAAACATTCTGTGTCCAATGTTGTATTAGGTATTACTTTGATTATTCTGACAAAGAACTCATAGACTGCAGTACTTTGATTTTTTTGTATCACTTAAGACTGACTATCCATTTGCCATTTTTATGTGATGAGCCTAACACAGGGCTTCATTAATTTCTTTTTCCATGCAGATTCCTACAGGATCCAAAGATGGGTCATAAGTAACAAACAGACCCCCTTTATCCAGAATCAGCTGAGATTTACCATGAGGGATAGCTGGGACTGTGGAGGTGCCTAGTGAGACTGCATTACCCAGAGCAATTTCCATGTCAGAATGACCCCATGGGACCACATCAGCCACCAAGGTAAAGCAGCACAGAACATTCTTGACCTTGTATTGAAGAGCAGTTCCTCATTTCCTGTTATAAACTGCAGCATTCATTGAACTGTTTTACCTCAGCTGATGGAATGGTTCTATGGGACACATTCTGGCAGCTCAGAATTCTCTTACAAACACAGGGTACCTGTAACTATCCTGTCATGGGCTCATTCTATCTTGGAATATTCCTTCAGGGAGTGGAAAGCAGGACTTGCCTTTCATCCAGTTCAATATTTCTTTAGTTAAAATCATAATAAAAAGTCTGTCTTCCATTGCATGTTCCAGGAAAAGTACTAAAAATAGAGACACTTGTGGCATTTGCACATGGTTGAAGAACTCTGTATTCCGTGAAAGAGTTTTCTTCCAGAATACCCTTGTTCACCAATTGTAATGAATCTGAATATTTATTCCTGAATAAATGGCAAAGATACTTTTTTATAATAGTACTACAATTGTTTTTTGAGAGTGAGGGAAAGATGTGTTGGGCTGGGCTGACTCTTAATAGGACAAGGATCTCAAAAAGAGGGAGACAAATGAATCAACTCTGAAAAGTAAAAAAACCCTCACTAAAACCTGCAATAATGTAAAAAGGGAAGAACTATCCAATACTGTGCCAAGGAGCTCTAACTAAAACCCAAGAGTTGCATAAGACAGTACCAGATGCTTACAGCTGACAAAATTTTCTACCATCACATCCTATATTTAGTATTGCACACTGCTCATCCATGAGTGTTGTATATAATCCCTCAGATTATGGACCAGGATACGGTGAACATGTTGTGGTTATATAATATTTGTCTATATGTACATAAAGAATTGTAAATAGAATGTATATCGTAATATCAGATTTTTCAAACCTACAGAATTAATTACCTATTACCAACAACACTAATGGGGTTTATTTGCTCCATTGGCTTTTAAAATTTTTAGTGGCATGCACTGTGTGAGTATCGTTCTTCCCAAAATTCCTTGGCTTGTTAGCTGGAAATAGACAGCCTCTCTTTTCCTCCCTGGTAGAAAAAATATTTTCAGACTGGCTCAGAGAAAGCTGCCTGCTCATCCTTCTGCTGCCTCCTCACCCAACCCCTTCCTGCTGATTCTCCTCCATCCAGCTAATTACTGTAGAAATTAGTGATCCCAAAGGGGAAGCAAGGTGCCCATGAGCCGGCATGGAAGATGGTGTCCATGCTATAAAGAGTTTTCAGTTCCTCTGCTGAAATCACCAAAGATGTTTACAAAATATATAAATTATTTTCTTTTAAATGGCTGTTTGTAGACACCTAGGAGGTTAAATGAGGGAATTTTTCAAGGGAATATGAGTAAGGATATGCCAACATATAATATAAAAGGATATGCTGACTTGTAGGAGGGAAAACCAACAACAATGGTTGATAAAAAACCTAAGGGTAAAAAAATGGATTAAAGTATATTTCCATATTTTTATGTGAAATAATGTAACACCAGTTCAGTGAAATCTATATGTGTATATATTTTTTAAATAGCCTGCATAAATATATCTTACTTTCTTTTCCTGCAAGACATTTCCCAAGTACCTATCTCTTTCAGAAAGGTTTAGCATATTATCTGGTATTTTCACACCTGAATAATTAAACTGGAACAAAAAATGCAAGTTCTGAGACTGAAGATATGGGAGGAATAATAGAATTAAAAATATCAGTATCAAAGTAATTTAAAGTTTTCACATCTGTTCTACTTTGTTTCTGTCCAAAATTTTTACCTGTATCTATCTAAGAATTCGTTCTGCACACACCTCAGTGCCACCTCAGAAACTCCTGAATCTGTAAACAATTCTGAGTTTGGGCAGCTTAATTCATACAAAAAGGCTGATTTGAAATGGGACTTTATACAAAAATAGAGTTAGGCATTATCAAAAGTCAAATCTGTAAGACAGCGTGAGCTAACGTATTTTGTGTTATTGTACTAACACCTATTCATTTCTGACAAGAACTGGAGAGCAGCAACGTGTATGTTGAGTGGTAGGTAAGCCTAAACCCTGAGACTGAAACCCCACAAATCAAAGAGAAATCCAGGTCTTTGCATTCTGAACTATGGGATGTCAAGGGACTCAGGAGAAAGTAACCTTGAATCTAGAATCTGGAAAATCAGGTTTGGGAGAAATTCCAAATATTCATTTGGAACCCAAATATTCATTTCTGGCTGTGGATGATGAAAAAGTGCCCAATGAAACAGTCTAGGGACTATTTTCATAGTATTATCACCACATAGTGCTCTGAGTGATAAGAAGAAAACAGAAATCTATTTTCTGATCCTTCGGGATCCAGTCCAGGACAAAAACCAGACACAGTTGTCATAACTTATATTAGAATGTCCAGCAGACAGAATTCTGAATGATTAATTGTTCTTATAGCTACATACTGACTTTCTTGAGAGGAACCTAAATAAGCAGTAAAAAGTCAAAGTCTCCTGTTAATGTTGGCTTAGAAACTGAATTTTCCGTTTTCTTTTATTCAAACTGAGCTTTAACAGAAAATTACTAAGAGGAAAAAAGGAAAAGCATAATAGGATTATTTTTTCTTTAAGAAGCTGTGTGGTCTGAGCTGTATAACTTACCATCAGAGTCTCTTTGTGTACAATAGGATTAGCTGGAAAAGGCAAAGTGCAGCCAGTGTTCCAAATCTGTAGATTATTTTAGTCACTAATTGTCAATTTGGGAAGTTCCATTTTTGTCTTGGGCAAGTTCTGCTCTAAAACACCCAGTATTTCCAAATCTTGCTGAATGATTTTAATTACTATCTTGATTAATTCCTGGGAGAGTGTTGTGGCTGTGAGGAATTAAAAGTTTCTGTGTCAATAGGCAATAGTCATGCTGTGATCTAAATTCATGAGAGTTTGTTACTGACTTCCATGGTGGTGGGATGAAGCCCGGTGTCCCTATATTCTGTAGGTAGGTTCAGCTCCACAAAGAGACTCTCCTTTCCTGCACCCCACTTCTGCCATGGGTAATTTGTTGTTAAAGAACCAGCACTTACTGGGACACAAGCTGTCTTGTATTTCAAATGGATTGCTGAAAGTTTTTGCTGGTTTTAATTGCTCTGTTGAAGCTCTTCAGGTTGAGATGTAGGTTGGTCCCTCAGGGCGTGATCCAAAGTCAGTTGTATCCATAAGAAGAGGACAAGTGGGTGAAACAGGTTTTGATTTAAAGGTTTCTACAGATTTTCCTGGAACAGATGGCCTCGTGTAATGGGGAGAGGAGAGTGCACTGAGCCTAAAAGACAAAGCTGCTGCCTCAGGGATGTGATCAAGTAGGCTGTGGTTACCTTCAACATGAAAAAGGTAAAATACAAAAGTTGGGTGCTGCAGTGTTTGTTTTTTTCTCTGGAATGGGAGGTCAACTCTGACATTGGAATTAGTAACCTAAATGACCTACATACCTAATAGGGGATCTAGCAGAAATGGTCTGGGCTGGTGGGGTTTATCTCCCCAGATAATTTCCCAAACTTCTGGACTTAAATTCACGGTGAAACCACTAGCCACATGAAACAAACAGAACCTCCAAAACAAATAGAACTTTTCTGTCTTTCTTTTCTAAACATAAATCAGGATGCAATGTGATCTCCCTTTCATAATACAAGTCTGGCTGATGATTTGCCTCTTTGAACAAGCTGCTTCATCCTCCTGGTGCACTGCAGTGAGTGTTTTCAGATTTGCCAGTTAATGAATGGCACAATAGCAAATAAAATAAGAAATGCCCTCTTAGTGGTTCCATTTATTGGATTCTTTCACTAATTCCCTATCTGAAGAAAACCATCCCACTCCAAGATTCCTAATAAGAAAAACTGTAAGCATTTTACAGCTTAATGGCCATGATTCCCTCTCTGCCTCTTCCCAAGAAACAGTGAGCTTTGAATTGGCAGGGTAGCATTTTTACTAACAGTTCTTCTGCAGCAATTTCTTCTCCCAACTTTTCTGAGTAAGGTTAAGAGGTCTATTTCACAATAAAAGTGGGAAAAGCTGTTTCTTTGTTAACTCTGGTGAGGTCATTCAGTGTTTGTTGCTCTTACCTAGAGCCTTCCATCTGCTTCTGTTGAGGCCAATATCAACATTCTCTGGTGGTATCAGTTAGCTCACACACAGCACTGCCGTGACTGAAAACCCAGAGACATTAAAAGGGCTCATTCTTCTCTGGTGTGGTATAAATCCTACTGACTTCGGGAACTTCTCTGCACTTCTCAGGATTGCACCCGCAATTTAGCAAGAAAAAAAAAAAATCTTTAAAAGATCATGTGAAACCCTGTTTACTGAAAGGCAATAGTTTATTGTCTAGCAAAGCAACATTCATTGATCCAGCTGGAATTAACAGTTTTAATTTTGTCAACACTTTTTTTTTTTTTTTAAATCACTTTGACTTTCAGAAAAAAAATACAAAAATAATATTTTACTACCTTCCAAACATTAGCTTTGATTTACTTTTGGAAGATAGCGTGGTTGGTATGTTTTCTCAGGATAGCCTCTATCTATTTCTGTGTGTTGGTTTTAAATGTATCTGAATTAAAAGGGGTTTTAATCTCTGTCTCTTCTGTGAAATTAGATTGTACAAAACTAAATATGACTGCTCTTCATAGTTTGCTGTTCTAGCATAGCCATAAAATGTATCAATGTATGTGTATATATGAATAAATATTTGATGACAGACACTTTAGATTATATATTTAAGCAGCCATGTCAAAACTTCAGAGGTAGATGGCTTCAAAAGCAATGGTATAATCATAGTACTCGCAAATTATTTTACAAAGTCAAACCATGGCCTCAGCACAGATCTCATATCCTTACCAGTAGTCTGAAACCCACCTTTTCTTTCAAGACCCCTGCTAAGGTTTGTTTTGCCATTGCTTCTTTAACCAAGACGTATCTGAATAATGACAACTACCTGTGGCTCAGTCTTCAGCACTCCTCTCCCAGCAGGTGCTGCAGTACCAGAGGCTCTGGCTTCCACCTCCATGGCTCTGAGCTCGTGTGGCACTGGAGCCGCTCGTTCTGGGAGACTGAACATTGCACAGCCCGTGTCAGTGCTTCCCCCTGGGACTGCCTCACCCCTCAAAATCAGTTTTCTTCACCTAATCTATCTCCCATACACGTCCCACTGCATTTTCAGTCTGCCTGTTTATGACAGTTCTGTAGGAATATCCATGGAATTAAAAGCTTACCCTACTGATTTGCAGTCCCAAGGGGAATTTGCATTAGAAGTGAAGTTGTTATTATTTACTGGAAAGCAGTGTTATCTTCTTTTCTTTATTATTATGATTCTATTCCTATGATGCTATGATGTTTCATGTAAATTTTCATGTGCTGGCATGCCTACAAGTTAATAGTGTAATAGAATGCTCAGCTCTCAACATTAGAGTGTTTTTAAGGTGAATTGCATCACATATGCCATCTCTTTGCAGAAAGAATATGGGGTTTGGCAAAACTACCTGCTGAGCAACATAATGAGATTTTTGTACAAAGTACAAGTTATTGATTATTATTGTATTTTATTTTTCTATGATTTCCTAAGAGGCATTATCAGGTCTTACAGATGGGGTAAGCCTGTTTATTAAGATATTTATTAGCAAATAAAAGTTACAGTACTGGTGGTTATTTTTGAGTTAATGGTGTTTGATTTGCCTTAAGTTACTAATATAATGACCCACAGTGAAGCCTGTCATACATGATCATGGCAAAAATAGAACTCCAGCTGCTTAACAGAGGATGGTGTACCAATAAAGATGGACCAGCCATATGCTCCAACACTTGAGCTCCTTCGGGGTGGTGTTGTTTCCTTCAGCTAAAAAATGCTCTTCTGTGCTTACCACTGAGCATTTACTCCCAAAAAGCACACACACTTCACAGCATTAGGGGAAAAAAACTGTGAGCATTAAAAGCTGCAAACAGCCATGCTCTCTCCTTCTTGGGAAATGCTGTGAATCTGAATTTTAAATGGCTTTTAATGTGCTATTAAGATTCTGCAGTACAGTTCACCCTCCTCATGGTGATTCACTGAGCCATGCAACTCCTCCGGTATTTGTCAAAGCTTTCACTGACAAAAGCAGTCTTAAAACTGATCATATAATGTAAATAATGCCAGGGCAACGCAGGATCGACAAAGTGAATGCCATATACAATAACCAGACCCTATCTCAAAAAGCTTAAAGTTATGATGAGCCTTTTATTGCATAAAATCACATGCATGCAATGCAAGACTGAACAGAAGTAGCTGTAGAGTAGTAGGAAATGAGTGTCGGATGCCCACAGTCCATTACATCCTGCTTATTTCCCATGGGAAGAGCTTTCTCACCAAGGACTGTCAGGTTTAACACAGTGTACATACATAATGAAGAATGAATATGTCATTTTAAATCTGGTTAGAGAAACGCCTTTGCCATTCTGTGTTCTCCACCGAATTCGGAACTATTCCTCAGATATGGACTGATTTCAAATAGGAACACCCTCTCTATCATATATATACCTCTCAACTTGATTAGCTTTTAGAAAGTGCTTCATCACAGAGTTTCAGTGTGGGATTAATGCTACCTGCCTTTTCTTTTAGTGGCTCATAATGCCACTGCAAGAGAATCTCATCTTTTAGTCGAAACCTTCCTGATATAGGAAACAGAGCAGAATTTCAACCACTCTGACGGGACTGTGCTACGCAGAAAAAAAAAAAAAAAAAACAACCTAAGTGTATTTGCAGCCTGTGTGCCTGGCCTGGACAGGCTGCCTTCCTTCCAAAGCTCTACTGCTGCCACTGCCCCAGTGACGCGTGGATTTGAGATTTTCCCTACTCGGTCAAAGCGCCCGCTTCGGAACGGGAGGTGCCGTCAACACCTCGGCGTGGCCGTTCTTACTTAGGGGTTTCCTCCCCTGTTAATCGCAATCCTCAAGAGGATTCATCCACGCACTCTCGTGGCTGCTATGCAAGGAACAGGGGCAGTGGTTGGACACAAACATTTGCAGAAGTGCTGCACACGGACATTAAAGGTTAAGACCTTAAACACCCCCCCAGCACCGACTGCCTCACTGCGGCCGGGGGCGTGGTCTCGGGCGGGCCCCGCCCCAACGCCCTCCTCACCATTGGCCGGAATGGGCGGGGCGGGGCTGCGGGGCGGGATTGGTTGCGTGTGAGGGGGCGGGGCTTCTGTTTCCTCGGCAACGGTGGCGGCGGCGGTGGCGGCGCACGGGCTCGGCCGGCGCCTCCCGGGCCCAGGTCGGTGCTGCGACCTCGGGGACTCGGGGACCGCGCCCGGGGAGGGGGGACCCGGGACAGACCTTCCCCTTCCCGGGGGGACCTTGTGCCGGCCTTCCCGGGGGGACCTTGTGCCGGCCTTCCCGGGGGAGACCCTGTGCCGGCCTTCCCGGGGCCGCTCTGGGAGAGGAGACGCTGTCCTGGCCTGAGGGAAGGGACCCACGGCCGCTGCCGGGGCCTTGCGGTGCCGACGGGAGGGAGGGAAGGCCGGCGCTGGGAGCTGCGGTCCCGAGCACCCAGGCGTTGTCCCGAATTAGGGCCTTGCTCCCGGTGTGCCAGAGGCCGAGCCACGCACAGAGCCGAGGTATTTGGTTTATTTCTGGTTCTGCGCAGAAAGGGGCGCTGGGAGGTAAATCCACCAAGACAGTGCGGTCGCTACCAAAGCTTTTCACTGTTTATACATTTTAGCAAACAAAGGCATTCATGTCATCTGGCTGCAAGTCGCCTAGTTCTCTTACTAATTAGTATCCTGTCTTCTGTTGGCTAATGATTCTTTCGCTCCCCGTGCTAATTAGTTCGTATGCTCAGTCTTTCCTTTCTTTTGGATCTTAGACCATGGAAATATATCCAGCCCTAAACCTAAACAAGGCACTTCTACCGAAGAAATTAACTTGTCTTTCTAACACCTGGACATCACTTGGAGCTTGTTTGTTGGCCGCTCTCTATTTCATGGAATAAATGTTCTTTGTTGTTGATTAGGCTTGAAAATAGGCAAGGATCAGACATGAAAGAACATCCTTTCTTAAGAAAAAAGCTTATAGAGTTTGCAGTTAAGCTCCCAGACCAGACTCTGGCTTAAATAATTTTTGGAGATGGGTGATGTATGCTGTATAGCATTGTAAGCAAAATATCGGCTGGCAAAAAAGAGTGGGGAAAAAAGGCACCTGTGCCAGCTCTAATTGCTGTAACTCTTCACAGATGAGAAAAACCATGAAAATAGGGGCAGGGCAAGAAGTCAAGGGTACATTTTTTGCCTGCTGTGTTCTCAAAGGATGACTGTGTCAACTGGTCAACAGGAAAATTTGCTAGAAAAACTTGGCTCTAATTAAAATGTTGCTATGAACTGTTGTCTATTTAGGCGTTTGGATTTAAAAGTGAGGCCCTAGAAGTATTTTTAAGGGCTTTTATTTCTTCCTGTTTCATTTTAGGAGTGCCTACAATGTATTTTTTTGACCCTATTATCTACAATATACAGATGAAGCTCTTGATTGGATAAGAAAGTAATGTGTCCTGGAACAGGGTGTTGTCAGGGTATTAATTTGATAATAAACAGCTTTAATCTGCTCTCTGAGTTGTATATATGGATTAGAAAAGGAGTGAGGCATTAAAAAGGGGAGTTAGAGTGAGAAACATGCTATAACTAATGTTGGGGTTTTTTTAACTTGGTAATAGCTCTGTGTAGCTGTAATGTAGGTTATGACCAGTCCTGAATCAAAATGCACCAGATAAAGCTCTAAAAAATATCTGTATCCAAAAAGGAAAAATGATCCTTTAGCCAGAATGATTACTTATGTGACTTTATTACATGCAATTTTTAAAAATTATTATAAAGCAGTTAACCATCATTTTGTAATCAGTTAGTGAAAAAGTGTGATCAAAGATTTGTTATTGATGGTGTTTTTTTAACCTTTTTCCTCCTGCTGCTGTGATTGCCTGGGGAAATTAAGCTTGCAACCTGAGTTGCCCAGTGCTGTGTGTTTTTAATTTATTATGAAGAAAAGCAGCCTTCACTACTCCAGAAATCCTCTGATGTGAATTAAATACTTTATTATTCAAGGCATCTCACAGGTTTCAGTTGTGTGATTGCTGAGATTATTTCTAGTGGAATTCATTCAGGACAGACAAGTGTTATCCTCTTTGCAGAGCGTGTTTAGCCAGGTATTGCAGGGGAGCACGTGATGTAAGCTCCTTTAAACGTGCCACTGCCAGGTAACTTCAGCCAGTCTGGGCAGCAGCAGAGGTTTGGCATCTCCCTGACGTGCGGGTGAATGTTTTGGTGTCTGTTAGATCTATTTTAATCAGTTTCTATTTATGGTGAACGAAGAGTTCCTAATTCATACATGTCAATATTGGCAAAACCTGCTAGAATTAGAACTTGAATTGAATCAACAGAGAGTGCTTTATTTAATGCAGGGTTCAGTGAATGATGTAGCAGGTGTTCAAGAAGGGAAATGCTGTTTTGTTGTCTGAATGACAGACTGCTGACAATTGGAGGTAGAGATAATGGCCCTCCTTTTGTTTCTGCTCGCTTTGGTGGGAGCCCTGGTGGCGCTGCAGTCGTGCCCCTGTTTGGGCTGCTCAGAACGATGGCAGTGTTTTCTGCGCGGCGAATCAAGGCCATTGTGTGACACAGACGGGGCTATAAACAGTCAGTCTACTTTGGAATCGAGGCCTCCTGGCTGTAATCAGCTTACCCTCCGTGTGCTTATGTGCAGAGCCAGCCCCTGGCACAGTGTTGGTGTCGGAGCCTGCTCACAGCATCCTCTGCTGGGTGTGAGACTGCTCAGCCCCATGCCCGCCCGCGGTGCCAGCGCTGCCCTGCATGTAGCCCTTTTCCAACAGCCCTGATTCCCTGAACAACAGGTGAGCCCCGTGATTTCCAGCCACAGCCATGGGATTGTTTGACAAGCTGGCAGGATGGCTTGGGCTGAAGAAAAAGGAGGTTCACGTCTTGTGCCTTGGCTTGGACAACAGCGGCAAAACAACCATCATCAATAAACTGAAACCTTCAAACGTGAGTAGGCTGCTTGGTTCACTGCTGGCTGTTTGTTTGATCTGGGTTTGCATGCTGTTTTACTGTGCCCATGGAAAAGGTGTGAAGAGCTTGCGATTTAGCACAGTGGAACAAATATATTGTAAGATTTTCCAACTAACTGAAACTAAGGATAAGCATTCACACGTGCATTATTTTCCAAAAAGAACCCCACTGTTACTGCGGCATACTTTTGTTAAGATCACCTGACAAGGAAGGGTTTATGATGGCTGAAATCAGGATCTGAAACAGTCACTTAAATCACTTAAATGTGCCACAGGATTGCAGTTACAAGTGATTTTGAACATTTAGTACATTTAATACAATTGTACAACAACTTATCATGTTCATTTTAATGTCTTCCTGAAACATAATAAGTGTATAAGAAATAATAAAATAAGTAATAATGTGAAGATGCACATTTAAAGGTGACTTCACTGCTTTTAAAGCAGAATAATTTTCAAAATAAATAGCATTAATAGTTGCAGTTCATTCATCCAGTGGAAAGTGTTTGAGGCCATTAGGAGTGGCTAGTATTCTGAAAGTAGGATTACCTTTTTTCTAGATGTGTTTATGGACTAGAAAGAGATGAATTTTGGTAGACATGTTCAAAGCCAAAGATTGTGCGAAGGTTGTGTGCATCTGGGAAACTGATTTCTGTTGTTTATATCAGGACACTGTGGTTTGTATTATTATTATTATTATTATTATTATTATCCATTTAATTTTACCTGATGACTCCACTGGACATTGTTTAAAAAGTGTGACATAGTGAAGAGTCTGCTACTCTTCCATTCCTGGCAATTATTCTTCCACTGAAAATTGAGTAGATTTATAAACAAAGACTATAAACTGCTTGCTATCTTCTACCAGTTGTTTGGGAGAAAGGCCTCAATTTGTACCAGGCAAATTGTATCTTTATGTAATTTTATGTAATTACTGAGACCTTTTTTGTAGAGGGTTTTTATGCCATGCCTTAAGCACTAAAGGATTCCTGACGAGTTGAATGTAGAGTTGGAGATTTATCACAATAATGGACATTAGAGAAGCTCTCAGGGGAATTACATGAGTTGGATGAAGAAAATTATTTGTAGTGATAATTTATAGGAGGATAACTTTGCATCTAACTTGTTTAAGACAAGACATGCCGAACAGTCCAGCATGCAACAAATGTCATTAGATCAAAGTTAATATCATGGTTTATTTGTAGTAAGTTCAATGGACAGGTGATTTTGAGCTCTGGGTCAACCCAGTCTTTTTAAGAACTGCTGATTTGCTCCAGGAGTAAGATATTAGGGTCTGGTAAATCCAAATGTTTTTCCATCTGTCTGCAGTTGTTTCTGGTGGATCTGCCTATGGATGGTGTTTGGAATAAGGACTCTAGGAGTCTGTGCAAGGATTGCATGTCACTTTCTCAGACAGCTCTGTAATCTACGGGATGTGACCTTTCTTCCTGCTCTATATCGATGCTTCTTAGAGGAGCTATTCTTTTCCACCAACTTGGCTGATAGGTTCCTTGACCAGCTCAGTAGTAAATCAGTTTCCAGACAGATCTCTTAGTAATGCTTTGTGTTTTGACAATTCCAATAGTGTTCATTCCCCAGAAAATACAAACCCCTTGATTCTGAATTACTTTACTTTTCTAGGAACTTTTTAAGTATTGCACAGTTTGTGGCAAAAAATAGGTCTCTAATGTATTCATGTTTCAAATGTATTTCAGTATTGGCATTTTCTAATTTGATTGTAAAATCTGTGCTTTCTTTCCTCCAAAGGCTCAAACTCAGGACATCGTTCCAACAATAGGATTCAGTATAGAGAAATTCAAAACTTCAAGGTAGCGCTTTCTTTCTTCATTAGCAGTAGTGGTTATTATACAATAGTTGGACTTAATTATCTCTTTCAGTGGGTTTGTAACTGAGTATCACGTGTGGTGGTGTAATGACATGACATTGCAGTTTGTTGAAATGTAGCACCCACAAGACCTGATCATGATCCAGCACTGTGTTAGAATATGATGTGTGTTTTGTGCTGCTATAAAACTATTTAAAAAAATTAAAACTTTTTTTAGATTTTTTTATCGTGGTGTGTATAAACATCTGATTCCTGTCAGATGAGTTTCAGAATAGGGCACTGTTACAGACTGGGGGAGAGACAGCTGCTGAGGTGGCAGCCTCTATTCCACTCTCAATCTGGTAACCTAAATTAAGCACTCTCACTGGAGGTGCTCTGAACAGATTGCAGTATAATCTCATTAAATGCAAAAGGATGGCTTCAGCATTAGCAATGCAAAGGTGGCAGGAGCAAAGGCCAGGAAACAGTAATAAGTCATTAGTTGAATGAAGACTAAGATTCAGATTAAGGATGTCGTGACACCAGGATATTTCAAGAAGGCAGCATCATTTTGTAGCCTTCACTGGATTTTTTTTAGTGTGTGCAGCTAGTCTTCAAGCAGTGTGGCCTCACTGGGTGGGAGATCTGCAAGAAAATTGTTTATTCCTTGAGCTCAGAAAATTGTTTATTCCTTGAGCTGATACGTGAGACTGAGAGGCTTAATATTTCTCTAAGAGCTTCTACAGCTGAGCTCTGTCTCAATAAAAGACAAGTTTGGGACTTCCTGTGTGAGAATGTAAATTAATTTATATTGCTTTTTTGTAATTCTGATCCTGTAGTAGGAGAGATGATGACCTGTAAATACACCATGTAGAATGATGAAAAAAAGCCAAAACAACCCCTAAAATATCCACCCAAAACCTCAAACTCTACAAACTGACAAACCCACAACTCTATGTCTGGACATAGAGTGGAAAGGATGTCTGGAGAGCTTCCTTTTCCCAACCTCATTGTTTTGGTGTGGCCTTCACCTGGGGAGCTACTTGGGGCTACCCAAAAAAGGAGAGCCTAATTCTGAACTCTAAACATTTCAGGAGCAGATGAGAAGTTTTTGTAGTGTTCAGTAAGTTGCCTTGCTGTATGTAGTGTTTGGGTGAAACTGGTCATCTGAACTCATCTGTTTTTACCAAAATGTAGTTTCTTTTCTTCCTAAAGGCGGATTTTTTTTAAAAATCCTTTTATTTTGGATACATTTATACCTGTTTAGGGACAGAATTTAAGACAGGCCATGGATTTTAAGTCATGGTTCATCCGAATTTAATTTAATCCTAAACAATATTTGTTACCATCATGATAAAGAGAGACTGAATGGGAGCTTATTTTGCATTTGATGTAACTTTAAATAATTGCTTTAGTTCTTCTATTCAGATAATAAACACATTTTCCATTGTGAAGTATTTCTATAATAAGACTGCAAAATTGAGTAGCTTCATTTGAAGGCAGATAGTGCAACCAGAGTCCTTTGGGAATTTTTCTCAGTTGATTGGGATTCAAATTGATCTGGGATTTTTTTTTTGGTCAGGGTAGCAAAAAAATGGATGTGGTTTGGGTTTTGCTCTTTCTTCTGGGCCTCATGCACTTCTTTTCTTTGCAGTTTGTCTTTCACAGTGTTTGATATGTCAGGTCAAGGGAAGTACAGAGACCTCTGGGAACATTACTACAAGTAAGCCTATAATTTATTTTAAGGCATTGCTGTTCATATTAACTGTTGTGTAGGTTATTTAAACAGAGGTATGATAATATCTAATGGTTAGAAATGATTCACATAAGGATTATTCCTGGTGTTTGACAGAAAGTTTAGTCTGGATAAATAAAACTTCCTGTTCTACCAAATGAAAATTTTTATCTGCTGTTATGCTGTGCTTTCAGGGACGACTTGGGGGAAACATACTAGAGATGAGATTTAAATGTTGAAACAGGAAAACCAATCCTGTAAGAAAGCTCAAGATTGAGTTAGGTTTCCAATTTTTCAGTTCTTCTGTAAGTCAATGACTTAAAACCTGCAAGATATTGGCTGATAGCTTAGATTTTTAGAGGTGAGGGAAATGAACCTCAGAGAATAAGGCAGGTGTGACTAAGAACCTGAATGAACATTCTTCAAGTTATTTATTAAACAGGATATTGTCTGTACTTCATAACACTCTGGTGTTGCCTTTTGGTAATAGATGGACATCATTCTCTGCTTTTGGAGCTTTTAGGGAAACTTAATCTCATTGCTATTTTGTAATGCCTGATCCTGATCACATGAACAATACTAAACCATGCAGAAGTAGCTTGGAGAAATAAAAGGGAGAAATTCTGAAGATTATAATATTGATTAAATATTAATCTCAGTTGTGGTAGAGCTTAAATTGTTTTTTAATTGAGGATTAATGCTTCCTCTCCTTCCCGTGCAAATGGTGTTAGCATTGAAAACATTTGGCTAGGAGATCTTCATTGCTCAAGAGTGTTAGATTTGCATTTCAGTAACTGATGCCCTCAGGCTGCTCTCAAAATGCTAGCAGAGTGCTTCATAAGCAAATAATTTTTGTGATTGCTGTATTTAATGCAGTAACTTATTCCTTGTGGGGCATAAATGGCTTTTTCATCTTAACAATAACTCTGTTAAGGGAGTTTTTAGGTTATGCTGACAGTGAAATATGCACTTGCATCCACCTTTGGTCCTGATCCAGTGCAGTAGGCACATATTTAAGATTATCTTCTAAGAATGGTATAAAACCAATAATTAGTATTAACTAAATAAAAATATTAATAATTATGTGCTGTTAAGTTTATAAAATTAAGCAAGGTTTGATTTTTTAGGAAATTAAATCTGGGCAAGTGCCAAAGGAGTTGCCTTGGAGTCCTTCAAGTCTGGACTTTTCTTCTGTTTAGCTTGAAAGTATCTTCTAGGTCGTCCTCTAAGTACATTTATCTTAAATAATCCCAAAGTCATGTTTGTCCTTATCTCTGTTACTTCACAAAGAAGTTATTTTTTTCTGGTGGTAAATACATGCCAGTACTCTTGATTCCTCTGGTAAAATACTCTATGCTCATGAAAATTGCCTAGGCTTTTCCAGCTTCCATGCAAAAGCTTTATTTACTAAAGTTTCTGTACAGCACAAAAGAATGGGCCTCCTCATGCAATCTTGGGCTGCTCAGGTTATTTCTGGTTTCCAGTAGAACTGTTTCTTATCAAAATACAAAGGTAGATGGTGCTGGAAGCTAAAGAATGTATTCACAATGGTCTCTCAGAGAAATGTAAAGTGAAGGAGAACTGAATATTACATTAAAATATAAAGTAAATAGACTTTCTGAGGGTGTTTATAGCTAGTGAATTATGAATTGCTGAGACTTTAATTGATTTTCAAAATAAATTTCAATAAATGGAACATCAAGTCATAAAATACCAGTAACATCCTGAAATAATGAGTTGAACAGTTGTATATATGTTGTGACTGTGGTCATACTACCAGCAAAATGTGCTGATGATTTGAAATAGTTGAAAGTTTTTACCTGTTACTTGAAGGGAAAAAAAAAAAGGCAAGATCCTGTTTATGCAGGATATGTACAGGTTAAAATAACCTGCATATGCCTAGCTGTGGACACAAGTTTTTTCTAAAAAGCTATTTGACCTTTCTCTAAATAAACTTCAGTACAGGAAATACAGAGTTTCTGTAAAGATCTGTCTTGATGGGGTTTTTTCCTGCCTGACCACAATGTCAAAATAGCAGTTGGTTCCATTTTGAGTTCATTTTTCAGTCTGGGTAGTAAAATCAAGCTTTTCTAGAAGGTGTGTGGTGACTGAACCTTGTAGGGGCAGGTAACAATCTCATGTCTAAAGAAATGGTGCATGTTACCAAAAGATTGAATTTCAGAAATAGGACTGAATTGTTAGGTTAATGGTAAATAACAAATTAGAGGGAAAATCAGGTTTGTTTGGACTTTTTTCTTGGTGTTTCTTCTGAAGCCTTTTCTTATTCATAGTTTGAGAACCTGTAATTTGCCTCTTTGCTCTTTTTATGTTATGCAGAGAAGGCCAAGCCATTATTTTTGTCATTGATAGCAGTGACAAATTAAGAATGGTTGTGGCCAAAGAAGAACTTGACACCCTTCTGAATCATCCAGGTGAGGAGGCTTTTTTCCCCTTCTGTGTCCATATTTGTTATGTTGTCTTAAGAAAAGCCTTTATCTGAAACATTCTGAGTACTCTGTAAATATTTTATCCATTCTTGAATATTAGCACAATAATAGTCTTGAAAAACTTATGGTTTGTTTTTTTTTTTTACCTATTCACATTTAGACATTTTTCATCTTCAGCTTTCTACTCTGAGTTGGGTTGGTCTCTTATTAATCAATGTAGATCAAAAGTTACATTGTTTTGAGTTGGCTTTGAGTTGGAACCTGGAGAGGCTTCTTGTGATGACCAGCACAGACAAAACTGTGTCTCCCTGTCTGTTATATCCATGAAGACAGCTAATTCCTTTAATGTAACATCTAACTTTCTTTTGTCATCTTCATTGTAATTTTTTTATGCTTTAGCCAGAAATAAGGAGGGATAATTACACCAGTCAGTTTCAATTCCCTATGGAAGAGGATATGAGAGGATTTGTGATCAGGATCTTGGTTTTAGGGGTTTGGTTTGGGGTTTTTTTTAACATGAAACTGCACCTTAAGTTCTGATATCAGTCAATTCTTTGCCTTTCCATGTATCCAACATTACTGGGATGTGTCTGTAAGCAATATGCAATTTTGACTTCCAGCACTTTTGGTAGTCTAAACAGAATATAGAACTACATCTAGGAAGTTTAAAAGTTAAATAATCCTGTGATTCCTTAATTATCTATTAAACTGATAGAGCCTTAACTTGTGGGATTCCCATGCTGAAAATAAGAAAGGAAAAGCTGACTTGCAGTTCTAAGAAAAGCAATGTGTGATAGGGACAAATATGTTCCCATGACTTTGTTTTCCATGCAGATTGTATGTAGTACTTGAATTCATCAACAAGGATGCTGGAGATGACTGGGCCTTGTTATTCTCATTCAAGGGTATGGGCTACTTCAAATGCAGACACTGAAAAGACAGTGTTACAAAAGCCACAGGGAGCATGAGGTGAGCCAAAGGCTGCAGGTGGATTACACAGAGGCCAGGACACATTGTACCAAATCAGGAATTAACTGCAGCAGTAAAAGCCAATTCTGTTGGTAAAGTGGAACCACACAGAGCCAAGGGTTAGAGGTAAAGACTGCTGGAATAAGTCACTGGTTTAATAGAGGGCAGAAGAGTGAAAATGTTTAGACAGAGTAGAAGCAACCATGGGTGGAGCTTTCCATTTAGGCATGAATAGGTCACTAATGCTGACCTAGCAGGTCAGTGCTGTTCAGTTGTTCATGAATTCGTGTCTTCAAGTTACACAAGAGCAGGCTGTGGCCACTGAGTGCCGTCCTGAGAGCCAAGAAAGAGCAGTGGTGTATTCCTGCCTTGGAGTGGCTTAGCTCCAACACAGCAACAGTGTCACTGATTAATCAGTTTTGGTGTATCACATCTAAGAGAAACAAAGGGCTTCTTAAAAAGTTCTTCCAGGATAATGTTCCATTAAAGTAGCTGTTAGGTGAATCAATATGCAACTGGTTTGCTGTATCAATATTTTTATTTATATTAGTGTTCTGCCTTTTCTTGCTGCATACCCTACTATCTCCAAATCCATGCTTCTGTCTGTGTCATCCTCCTGAAGTGGTTTAAATGTTCGTGTTCACCTATGTTTTAAATGGAATTGAATCATTTCCTGTCTCTGAAAATCTCAGCAATCCCACTGTAAAACAGTTCCCTGTCTTTTTGCCAGGCTTTGCCTGGGGAAAAGGGAAGGGAGATTGTCATGTGAAGCATTAATGGGGTTAGAAGTTGTACTAGCTGGGACTTTTTTGTGAATAGAGCTATAAATTATTTTTACTTACATTAATGGACAATGCAGTCTTCAAATAACAGCTTGTTTAATGATAGCTGTATCATATTTTTGTTTTTTACTCAAATTTCATTCTTCAGCACTTTGAAAGATGGTAGCCACAGACTACCTGGATTCGATGATGACTCTGGGTCACTTCACCTCCAGCACGTGCTTCTAAACTAAACTGAAATTCTTGTAAACTTTAAATGCTTTGTGTAAAATTGCACATCACGCAGCTAGAATCTGGAATATTTTTAATGTGTTATATCATAACCACTTGCAGCTAGAAAATACTTGCTTTCCATCAGTAACTGTGAAAAGTGTGGGAGGGAAATACTGCATATTAGGAAATATTACAAATTTCTGTGACCACGACTTTATTTAGCAAATATCTTTGGGTCTGCATTATGAGTCTGGGTGGGTAGGTTGTTTTTTGTTTCCTTTCTAATTGTTTAGGAAAACACTGGAAACTCCTTGGTTAACTTGGCTGTTTGCATTAATTTACCCATAACCTGCAACCTGTGGGCACCAGGGTTCATTTAATTATACTGTAAATTAATCTAAAAGTTTGTCAGGAGACTCAATAGCTGTTCAACTATGGAATCAAAACAGAGATTTATTTATATTGTGCTTGTATTTTGAGGCCTTTGACTTGTGTTTATGGATATCAGAGGACAAAAGAGCTCCAAGCAGGGCAAATAGTTTGTGAAAATTGTCAGTGTTTTGATCAGCACTTACATCTCTGAATGAATATGAGGAGGTAGTGTTGTCTCCACTGATTCTGTGGAAAGGTTTAGAAGGGAGGTGGAAAATACCATAATTAGGAAAGTTCAAACCATTTCAGCACTGATGGTTTGTTGGGATTTTGAGGGTTTTTATCATCCTCCTGCCCATCAGCAGGGGCAGATGGCTTATGTTTGACATTTTTAAATAAATCCTTATCTAGTTGCCTGTGTAAAATAACCTTTTCTTTTTACTATTTTAAAAAGAGCCTGTGTAGCAATTTTCATTGCAGTGGTAGTGTGTAAGGTCTTTTCCTATCAAGGAATAGGAACTGATGGATAGGCTAAAACCTAGAGTTTCTCTAATCCTGTATATCATCATTTGATAAATAATATGAAAAACTCTGAGAGTTAGTCTTGGTGCCAGTAATTTTTTTTGCAATATTACATCTGTAACTTTGAAGAGAGTATACTTTGTTTGCTTTCAATCACCACATAATCTTTTGGAGTAATCTGTGAGGTTTAAGCTTGTCCATGTGTAAGTACCCCAGAAACTACCAGAGTACTTTGTTTGGTCTGTAGTTCTCACTGCTGGCTGAAAGAGCTTCAGGAGAAGTCCTTGAAGGAAAGGGAGAATAAAGGATATCCAGATGTGCATTTTTTTCCAATTTTATAAATTCTATGAAGTAATGGATGCTTTCCAGGACACTAAAGGGTAATTCAGACTACCCTTCTCAACTGTTATTGTGACATTATGAATGAACACATGATTTTTTCCATCCATTTTATACATCCAGTCCTCACTAAGCAGAGATGTGCAGTGTTTGTAGGCAGTGGTTTGATCTCTTGTTCCTCAGCTTCACCAGCAATTCTTATCTCCAGCTTGAAATGTGGGTATAAGGTAGGGGGAAAGGGGGTGGAAGATTCCAAAACCTGCAAGGAAGTTTGTGAGCATTCTGGAAGCATGCAGCAGAGGCCAGGTGACCCAACAGTGTGTGCATCTTGGTAGGATACAGCCTTCAGAGATCTGCAGCTACAGGTGAGCAGAATAGCTTGCTGTGTTGTTTGTGCCTTGTTCCATGCAGAGATGAGGGAGTGTGGCCTCATGTCCTGAGGCTGCTGTCTCTGCTCATGCCTAGATATTAAACACCGGCGACTGCCTATTCTCTTCTTTGCTAACAAGATGGACCTCAGGGATGCAGTGTCATCTGTGAAAGTGTCTCAGTTGCTGTCTCTAGAAAACATCAAAGACAAGCCCTGGCATATCTGGTAAAGTTCTCTTTTTCTGTCCTTTTATTGGCATTGCTTTGTGCATTCCTATTTTAGCCCTGTTGTGCCACTCACTACTGTATAAAATAAATGGAGTAGATAGAAGACAGATTCCACATGTGAAACAGTAGTAATGTTAAAATACATATGATGAAACTTGCTTTAAACATACAATGCATTCATTTAGACTCTGTCTTTAAAGTTTTTACAGCAGAACTGTTAGCCATGTTATGGAATGGAGGATTTCCAGTGAAATCACAAAGCAGGGTTGATATCAGAAGTACAGTTGCCATTATATTTTGCTGCGAAATTGAATAGAATTGTTATCAGAGTGCTCCTGCTAGCTTACCTTGCAGATTTGAGAATATCAATAATAAAACCTTTGGAGTTCTTTTCCACTCTGCAAATGCTTCAGTAAACTGTTGTTGAAAGGCCATTTAGTAAACTGTTCTCTTCTGTATTCAGAGGGACACTGTAGTCTTTGTACTCAGTCATGTTTGAGGGGATTTTTAGTTGTAGGAGCTAGTCTTTTCTTCCTGAAGGATGTAAGCTTTACTTAGTGCTGGTGTTCACAAGGGAAAAAACCTCTCCTTTTATCAGAAGTGCTTTATAGAAGTTAGTTTTTTGTCCTATTAAAGTCCTCAACTGTTATAAATAAAAGTGAAATCAGCAGCTAAATGCTGCTGAAAGCTACCATTTTCATTTTAGGCCCTTTAATGTTAAATTTGATTACCTGGACATTGTTTTTGTCCAGAAATCACACTCATGAATTCCCAAGCTTCTTGGAAGATCATTTTATAGGGAACTGCAGTTACAGTCCAGATTCACTGCTGTGCTGGTTTTCATAAGCTGAAGAATGAAGAGCATTTAAACAGTTATCCCCCAGTGATTCAGAAGGTGGATTTACACTGCTGTCAGTGTAGCAGAATGGTTTTATACATTAACAGACACTCCTGGGGTTGCTGTTGCAATGAAGTGTGTACACAGACACATAATTCCTCCTTCCGGTACTCCAGCATTCTCACTGTATGTAGGAACTACGTGGAGGACATTTGAACTCGATCATTTTCCAGCCTAAATGATTTCATGATTCATGGCTGCTGTTGGAGGGAGTAAACACCTTTCACAGCATTGTCTGAGGAGGGAGGTGCTGCAGAACGTGTCTGCCAGAGCCCCTTGTGTTCTAGGAATGATTCCTTGTGCTTTGAAACTGGAATTAAAATAGATCACATCGTGAAATGGTGTTTCCCTATGGGAAGGTACCCTATATCATTTGAGGAGCAGTCTTCTCCATGGGAAGAAAAGTTAAGGAAACTGTACCTGATGCTACCTTGTAATTACCAAAATTACAAGATTGGTGATGACTCAACTAAAACTGGTATTTTTACAATGTTTTTGAAATTTGATTTGTTTCTTTCAGTGCCAGTGATGCTCTGAAAGGAGAAGGATTACAAGAAGGTGTGGATTGGCTCCAAGGTATATCATATGTAATTCTTTTGCTCTATTTTCATTCTGTTAAACTCTTTCATTTTGTAAGGTTTTTTTCTTTATTATTTCCTTTGTTTTCTTTCTGTCCATTTCTGCTGTCAGATCAAATTACACAGTGAGTACTAAAGCTCCACCTCATATTTGCCTTTCATTTACCTCCTTAATGTACACAAAACATCACATGGGCTTCACTGACCAAAGTGTGTATTCTGAAATACTAATGCACACTCTTGAGAACAGGGTAGCACTTTGATTTAAACCATACCAGCTGCCACACTTCAATTTCTTATTGTGGTAGTTCAGTTTCTTCTTTAAGTTACGTAAAACAGGGACAGGACATTAAGAATAAATTAAGAATAAACTAATGTTATGTATCAAAAAATGGTGAAAGAAAATAAGCCAACTATGCAGACAAATACACTGCTTTTAATTATACACCTTCAGCTCTTTAATCCAGAGCCAAAAGAAGAACTTCTTACACTATAACGATTATAGAACATGCAGACACTCGTAACTGCATGGGAAATATCAGATCCGGCTTGGATTATGTCTGACATCCAGCATCTTTAATTACAAACTCGGTACAGATGTTGTGTAATTACAAACTTGGTACAGATGTTGTGCCTCCTTGTGTTGTGTGTTGGTAAGGCTCTGGTCTCTCTTGTGGTCCTGCTCCATGTTTAGATTAGTGAAGTGTGGCATAGTTTTGGCAGACCGATCCCAGTTTTAGCTCCCTGCCTGGCGTTGCTTGTGCTGTGAAGTGCTGCGGGCTCAGCTGCTGTGCAGCACCCGCCTGTGCTGTGCCCCGCTGGCCGCCGGGTGTCAGCGCTGGCCCGGGGACAGAGCCTCCTTCCACCGGGGTGACAGCCAGCCCTGGCCCGGGTTAACTCAGCCCCACTGCTCTGGGAACACCAGACTGGCCTTTCTGCTTAGACTCATCCTGCTGACTGGAAAAAGATGGTTTGTTTTACCGAGTTATTGTAGAGTACAAAAACATTCCGTCATGTTTTCAGAGGGAGGGCTGCTCGCCAGAAATAGTCTTTAGAAAGAGATTTACTGCCCTACACAAGAGCAGTGATGTATCCTCCACCAGCTAAAATAATTCTATAGGTTGGGGAACCAGGATCTTGGCATTGGGTTTCCTCCTCTCCTGTATCCTATCACCATAGAGGCAGATTCCAGATCACAATTTTTCCTAATTTCAGGCATAATTTTGGCTTAGTAATATTTTCTTGCTACATTCAGGGTCTCTGCTTCTCTTGGAGAAACCTTTAGAATTTCAGTCCAGGTTTTGGGTTTGTACATGGCTTCATACTACGTAAAAGGATCTCAAATGCTTGTGTAAATATTTTCTGGCAAAATATTTAAGTTATATATGTAGATTTTTTTTTTTTAAGCACAGCAAACAGATGCTTCTGCTGTCACGCACATAGCTCTTCATAGCTATTCACTTCTAATGGAGTGTTAAACTTCTTAATTTTCTGAGCTGAAAATCCTCATGGATGGGCTCCATCTGAACATTTCCTGTAACTCTCTGGTTCAGTGAACCCAAAAGCTTAAGAGGGGTTGACTTTAAACTGTGCTGTTACCTAAGCACACATAGTTTGGCAATTACATTTTTAATGGCTGACTACTTTGATCTTTCAAGGACAGATTTTTACTCTTGGTTCTCCTCATTGCTAGAGCACTAGATGGAACTATTTGGAACAACTCTGTAGTTATGGTAGTCCCTAAATCACAGCCTGTGGATGCCATAAAATTGAGGGGAGGAAATGACACCTGGTGAATGAGTGCACAGTTCTTGTCAGCAGCCAAGCTTTCCTTAGTTACCTTTTCCAGACCCATTTCACAGTCGGGGTGGCAGGGGCAGAAAGTTTTGGGGTTTTTTTTTTCCCCTGGTGAAGGCTGGGTTTGCTATTTTCCTGTTTTGTAATGGGGTTGCTTTTGCAACAGCACATCCTCCATAGGGTAAAACAAACCTGTCTCACAGCATTCCCACTTAGTGGGGGAAATTGTGCTAATTACCCCATTTTGTAATGGGATGGGATGCTTTTGGTAACCAAGAAAATGTTTGAAGTGAGTTGAGAAGTGGCAATCAGGCAGCAATATGGAGAAGTGTGGCTACTGAGAGTAAAGTTTTCATGTGAGTTATTAGAAACCAAACTTTAAATCTTTTGCTGTTGGGCAGTTCATGTTCAGTTAAGTGGAAGCCAAAATGTGTACAAGGAATTAAAATGCATACTTCATGAAACAAACTTCCAGGTCTTACTGTCATCAAAGTGATCTTATAAGCCTGAAGAGAATAAAAATTGACTTAAGTGGAAGAATGTCTCTGTTTAATTAGCAAGATTTGGGGAAAACTACTTGGCTGTACAGGAATTTCAGAAGTGGATGAGAGAGCGAGTGGAACATAACTTTGTGTTGTCCCCCTTTCTTGTAACTACACTAAAAAAAATCTAGATCTAGTTTATATTTTCAAAAAGCAAAATGCAGCAAGAATTCATCTTGTGCTAAGACTAGATGTTTCTTTTTATTAACAGGTCAGATGCAAGCAATGAAGACATGAGAGATAAATAGAGGATCTATGGGGTTCTTTTACACTCTTTGTCAGTAGGTGAACAAGTTCCTTGGAAAGGAAGAATGATTTCAAGATGAACAATTCAACTAAAATATCCTGTATTGATTTGTTTCAGTTTAGTATCTCTTCCAGGAAAACTGAATGTAGACAACCTAGCACCTCAGGTATGCACACTGATGAATTAAATTGAATCTTGTGACTGGAGAGCATATACAAAAAAAATTGTGTTAACAACAAACATCTATATTCTACATTCATTTGAGGTTTAGATGATAATTAGCCATCAGTAAATGGCTATCAGTAAAAAAAGCCCCTCTGTTTTTTGGGGGGACACCTTTTGAGCAAATGGGAATATTTGTTTTCCAGAGAAAGAATCATCAGCACTTCCTGAAATCCAGCTACATAAGATACCTACTGATTTTAGATGCCCAGTTTTTGGCATTACTGCCATTTTTTTATATTAACGTTTCACATTGGGTTTTTATTATCCATCTCTAATAGACTTCTATAAGAATATTTTGATTAAAGATACAAGGATTCAAATGTTCAGTGTATTTGTTATAGATGATTGCAGATGTTTTTATGGAATTGCTTTTAATGAAATGTTACAAATTGTTTTTGTGATTTTTGCATTGGTTATATTTGCATTCCCATCAATAAAACTTCAAATATATGACATGCCCTGATTGGGTTTTTTAACTTTATTATACTCATTAATGGTCTTTACATCCTAGAGATTTTTGGTTTTCTATTCGTTTCATTTGGAATTTGTTTATCCATAATCAAGTGGATATAGCACTGTGTATGTAATAAAATGGTATCTCTGTTGCCAAGGGGTTTTTTTATTAATTGCATATATTTTTTACACTGCCTAATCAACTAGACTGCTTTTCCACATACTCAAGGAGCATATGAATCACAGGATGGCTCAGACTGGAGGGGGCCACAGTGGGGTCATCTGGCCCAAACTCCCTGCTCAGGCAGGACCATTCCTAAGCACATGGAGCAGGATTGCATCCAGGTGGTTCTGGAATATCCCCAGTGAGGGAGACTCCACAGCCTCTGTGGACAATCTGTTCCTGTGCATGGTCACTGCACAGTAAAGAAGTTCTTTCTCATGTCCAGGTGGAACTTCCTGCGCATCAGTTTCTTGCAAGTTGTATTTTGAAAATACATTTAAGGGACAGCTCACTGGTTACTAGATCATTATTGTGAAATGTGTTACATACTTCCGTTGTGTATAAAGACTGTTTGACTTTCAAAAATAAATTTAGTAAACTTTCTGGCTCCAACGATGTACCACAGATAACAAATTAAGAACTTTTTTTTTGTTCTGCCACCTCTTCCCTTGCAATGCCTCCTCTCTTATTCAGGAAAGGGCAGACTGACCCTGGCAGTGCTGAAGACTCCATTTAACTCAGTGATTGCCTGATCCCTGTGGGACAAGTAATATGCAGCTCTTGCAAAAGCTTCCCCCCACACCCATTAGCATATAAAACACACAAAGTTCTGTCAGCATGCCTTCTAGGCCTCACCTCAGAGAGGAATATTTGGAGCAAAGGGAGCTGAAATGGGAGAACAGTGTCATGTACTCTCATTTATTAAACAGTTAAATTTAACTCTCCTGCTTTGCCAGAAGAAAATCTCACTGTAAGAAATCTTTCTTACAGGATGCTGTGGTTCTTACAGTTCAGTTTGTCATGGAAGTATTTTCATGTCTCTTTGTGTGACACCTTTGGCCTTTTATCAACTCTGAATCTAAGTATCTATAAAAAAGGAGGAACAGTAATATATAATGCTGAGAAGTTTTCCTCTGAATTGTGGGCAGATAATTTTCTGGTTTACTTTGCTTAGGATAATACAGTAATTAAATAATGGATTGGAAAGGATCTTAAAGATCATTGCGTTCCAGCCCCTGCCTTCCTTGGACAAGGGACATTTTCCACCAGACCAGGTTGCTCAGAGCTCTATCCAGCCTGGCCTTGAACAATTCCAGGGGTGGGAAGACCACAGATTCCTTGGGAAATGGTGCCAGTGCCTCAACACATGCTCAGTAAAGAATTTCTTCCCAATATCTAATCTAAAACTATTCTCTTGGAAATAATACTTGTAAAACTGTTTTGCTGTGTATAAGTATTTTGTGATTATTGTGGTTCACTTAGGTGTCTTATTTAAATGAAACATTTAATTTTAAGTTAACAGTTTCTTTTCTACCAAAGAAAATTTCTTACATAGAATCCATCTGCATTTCTGATTTCCTTGAATAGTATGGATCTTGATGGTTTTCTGATTATTTTTGATTTTTTATTTTGAACTACATAAAGTACTAGGTTTATCTTGTGAATTGCCTTTACTGACATGGGAAGCTGTTTGAACCTACTGTCTTATTCTTCCATCCACAATCTGAGGGAAGTACTCTAATATATTTTATTTTTTTGTTCTCTAATGTGGTTAATAAGAGCTTTTAGAAAACAGTTAGTTTTGTATTTTTATTATTTATTTATTTTATTTGTTCTTCTTGGGGTTTTTGGTGTTTGATTTTGTGCTGCAACATCTCTTTCTGTTCCTCCCCTATGGGGCCACTGGTCTGAGTGAAGACCTGTTGGAAGGAATGGAAATGAGAACAGTCCTAGTAGCAAAATGCTGGATCTAAATTTTTTTCCTCCTCATTACTGCTTCAACCATTAGTTATCTCTTACTTTTAGTGCATTTGTGATCATTCTGTGAACATAGAACCTCCTGAGGGGATCTCTGCACGTTCACCTCTCCTTCCCACCTTGGTGTACAGGCATGAGTAACGAGCATCCACAGGTGCTGGAGCACTGAGTTGCTCTAAAAATGTTGAATTTGGTACAAGGATCACATATTGCACAAAATCCTCATGCATCCATGCAAAAAGGCTGCTTTGGAGTTGGTTTTTGTGGCTGTCAGACTTCCATGCCATTCTCCCATTACATTTAGGATGTTAAAGTATTGAATGAGTTCTCTCTGGGTGCTCCAAGACAGTTTGCATTGACAAGTTCTTTGTGCCTGAAGCAGACAAGGGAATATTCCTTTTTTTGATCCATGTTACTGTAGATGGGAGCTTTAAGTGGTAACTTGAAGGGCAGTAGAGTGACCAAAAGAGACTTGGGGAATTTGGTCTTTACACCCCACTCAATGTTTTGTGCTGTTGCTTCTAAGCATGCTGCTCACCTGTATATTTATTAATTTCCTTTCAGTATGCCTAGACAGGCTTAAGACCAGCATCTTCAGCTGAAATATGGTGCAGTTGTTTTCACATACAAAGTGTTGCCTTCTAGGTCTCTTTACTGAGGAGGGACTATCAGTTAAATGTGTAAATCCTAATTTTCCTAGCTGTGCCTCTCCAGTACTGAGAACACCAGTCCATGAGAACCTTGTGTTTAACTACTCCTTGTAGCTGTGCTGAGAGCCTGCATGGCCTCAACACTCCTGAGTGATTTCAGATGAAATTGCAAGTGCAGTTCTGAGTGTGAGGATGTAAATGTAATGGAGCCTCCTTTTAATCTCAGCCCTCTAACTGTAATTTCCTTGGGGTGTTTTATTTCCTAATATGAATGATAAGCTGCTGTAAAAGACCAGACATAGCAGCTCAGCTTAGTTGTCTGCAGACAGGCATTCTGATGTGGTAATATGTGGAATGGTAACGTTGCACTTCAGGGCTTCTGTAAAACAGCTGTGCAACTGTTTTGGAAAGCAGCTTATCTCTTAGGAGCTTTAACTGGGAAATATGATTTTGTGGGTAATAGGAAGTTAAAGTAACAGTGATTCAAAATGCTTGTCCTTAAAAGCAAACATTTATTAAGCCAAGAAATGGTGTTTAATCTCAAAAGGGGTGGATGCTGGGGGGAGTTTTTGTTTGTTTGCTTTAAGTTTTACTTGTTTTTAAAGTTTTACTTGGTTGGAAGATCACTCTTTTTATGATTAATTCCTGTCATCCATTTATTTAGTTCTTTCTGGCCTGCCTCATTCCCATTTTACAGAAACTCTTACAAATTTTGATCCTCAACTTTTTGGTCTGCTTCTTTTAACTTTTGCTGAGTACTCTGCTAGTGAAACTTTGCAGCTCCTTTCCCTGTTGTTTTGGTTGTGGGTGGGTTTTTTTGAGCAACAAAATAGATAATGAGAGAAAGTCACAGAAGATAGCACTAAAAAAGCAAAAAAGGGGTACTACCAAGAAAGTCTCCAACTCTCCTCTTTCAGAGAGGTCAGGAAAGTTTGCTTTCAAAGGTTAATTTAATATGCCCTGATCCTTTTTTTTATTATTTTTCACTACTTAAATTTAAAAAATGCACTGTTACTATGCAAAACTAATATTGTGTGTAATAGCTAATCAGAATTCAGAACTTTAAATGCTCTCTTGTAACAAATGCCAAGTGTTTTTAGTAATATTTTGTAACCATCCTTTAGATCAAGGCTCTGTAGCTCCTGTCACTGTAAGTTACTTCAGGGAAGCATCTGTGTTTGTGTGAACCAGCACTTTGTAATTAATTTGTCACTGTTCAGTCAGTTGGATTTACCACTTAATTGGTTGCATTTTCCTGGCCATATGAAGTTCTTGCTCTCACAAGTACAGCATGTACGTGATAATGTACTGTTCTCCTTCAGTGGTGTCAGGGTCTCATCATGCAAATCAGCCAGCTTTGCTTTTCCCACTCTTCTAATGTGACAGCATGAAACCCCCTCCTACTACTCTTTTTTCAAAACCAATCCTTTAAATGAAAGTTAGGCTCTTCATGTCTCTTGTCTACCTTTAAATGATCTTGTGTTCTCCAAACTGTTTACCAGGAGATGGACTTAATTGTATTGCAATCATATTACTCAGGCACCAGTTCGAAAGGGATTGTTTGTAATTTCTCTGGGATTCAGGGAGCACCTTTGAAAAACAGGATAGCTTGTGTAGTAAAAGAAGTGTAAATCTAGCAACTTCATGCTAGGCAGCCTTTTGGCAAACAACATTGTCTGTGAAGATCAGTAAGTAGATTGAAGCAGCAAAATAGTTACTGAACCAAATTTAGTTTGCTGAAGAGTTGCCTATCAGTTCTTAATAAAGGGAACAAAAGACAGTAAGGAAAGATTTTTAAAAATCAAGGAGACTGGGAGGTGTGGAGGAAATTTCTTTGGGCTGGAGTCATGCTAGTGAATATTAAAGAAACCTAAGCCTCATGAGGCTCAGTGAAGTAATCATGATAAATGATTGAAGTGGATGCTTGGCAGTACTGACTAGTGGGAGCATCCCCATCAAACTGCTTTTACAGAGCAAAGAGAGCTGGTGTTGAGAGCCCGATGTCCCCATCTGTGTGGCCTCAGTTTCCTTCAGCCTGAGCCTTTCCAAGGGTTCCTCAGTCCTTGGAATACACTGTGCACTCTTGGCTTTGAGGTGTAGTTTCATCCAGAAAGACTTCAGTTCATGTCCTCCCAGCCAACTCCACGATGTAAACAAAAGCACTGTTAGTGAGGATTATCTTTAAAATACCCTCCTGACCTGAATTAATGCACCAATGGAGGCAGCCCTGTACAAACTTAGGAGGGAAACAACCCCAAAGTTTTCAAACCATGGGGTTGAAACCATGGGAAAGAACAGCAGAACTTGGCAAGAGGTCTCCAAAAGCCAAGCTTCCCCAGGAATAATGCCAGTGAAATGTTTAGGAAAAATACAAGTTTGCAGTATGCTTCACTTGGAACTGGGAAAGTTTATTGCACAAATACAGGATATAACCGTTGGACAGGGATTAAGAGGTAACACTTCCAACTTGAGGGAAATGGCATAATGTCACTTGTGAAAACAGGCAGTCATGAGTAAATAATAATAAATATTAAAATCTGTATGTCAATAATAAAAGAGTTGTCTGTCAGGCATCACTGCTGTGCTTGGCATCGTTTGTATTTGTGATCACACAGATTTAAAGGTGCCCCTGGAAAAAGAACTTCACAATTTTTTTCCTTAAAATATCACTCTGCAAGTAAATCTCTCTTTGTTTTAAGCTTATCCACCAACATTTATTAGCATAAACTGAAAAGGAGAGAAGTGTCTAAAAATTGGTGCAATGAGTAACAAATGGAATCAGTGAACCGGAAAGTGGATGTTGTTTTCAGCGATAGCAATATTCCAAGGATTTTGTTCCTCGTGTATTACATCATCAGTGGATTACATTAAAGCATCTTGGACCCAATTTAACATTTTTATCTGTGAGGTGATGTTGTTGGCCAGTCATTAATTCTTGCTATAGAGGAGTAAGGACTGGTGAAGATTTTCTTTTCAAGGGTGGAATGTTTCTGCTGGAAAGGTGGTGCTTTTCTCTTGTAATACTTGTTTTTATTCCTTCTTTGCCCCTCTTTGAGGTGATCTTTTACATCCTTAGGCAGTTTTCAACAGGGCAGTGTTACTCTGTTTTGAGACGCCTAGAATCTATGCAAATTTATTTTTAAGTCCTCTGCTGAGCTTTAAATCAAGAGCAAGTTAATACTCTAAAAAATTTTCAGCAGCAGTTTCAAAGCAGGCTAAATTGATCTATAAACTAATCCAGTCTTGTGGTTAGAAAGTATTGCTGTATTTTGCAATTAAGTTTTGAGTGTTACAATTTCTTTCATTGGTACCATTTTAAAATAAGATCAATCACTATTATGTTAGAAAACAATTGCAGAACAGCCACTTCAGTGCTGACTTACCAATATTATTATATGTACATATAATAACATAATAAAGCTATGTTGTAGCTTTACAGTTCCTGGAAATTAAAAGAAATACAGGCAAAATCAAGTCATTTAGGTTGTAGGAATAAAGTACCAAATTTCCTTTTTACCCATTCCATAACTGTTAAAGTACTGCTTAGTTCTCTGTCTACTCTGATATGTCATGCAATGATATAAAAAAACCATTAAACCCCCCTCTTTTTGTGGGTAATAAGTCTCATGCTTTCCTTGAGATGTGTGCTCTGTCATCATATCAGGTAATGCATTTAAGTAGGTCCTTAATTTATGCAGAATACAAACTATCTGTGTGATTTCTTAAAGGCTGTAGCAATGCCTGAGTTGTGAAGTGAATGTCAGGTGATCTGATACTGGCATCAGACTAAATAGCAATACTTCAATGAGTTCCTAATATAAAGAAAAATTGACAGCTTTATCCAGAGAATTGATTTACCACAGAGATAATGTGAGCCTTTATTTTCAGCAGCAGTTCAGCACACCCTGAAAATTGGAAAACACAGAGTACTGCTACTGTTTATGAACTACACTAAGTGCAGTCTATGAAATAACCATCTTCCATTGTAGAGAAACCCCTTTAGTCCTCTTAGTCATATTTTATTGGACCAGAGCTGTGCATTAAATACAGAAAATATTTCTAAAGAACAACATCAGATTAAAAGACTGTTTCAGGCTCATATCCCCATTAGCCAGGCATTTCCCTGTAATGGCATTTACGTTGCTGAAAAGGCTTTTCTGCCTTGATTTACTAACAATGAATGCTTGAGCGAGGAAACGTGGATTACTCAGAATTTTTGTTCTGAAGTATTAAAACAAATCTCACCCCTATTAAAGGTTTTGTTATGTTGGGCTTAAAAAGGAAGGAAAAAAAAAGAAAGCCTACAAAACAAATGAATGTCTTAAAAATTTGGCCTTTAAGATTTCTTTCTAACTCTTTTTTCTGTGTGTTACACAGACTGTTTACTGTTATGTGGAACTTGTGTGCCAAGAATTTGACTCTGTTTTTCTGTTTGTTCTGTAATAAGAGTGAAGTATTTTCTCCCTGTTTGGAATAACTTATGGATATAATTTGCATTCATAAGAAAAGGTCTCTTCTTTGTTTTCTCTCTCTCTCTCTCTTTTTAAAATTTTTTTACTGGAAGCTTAAATGGAGAGGAAAATAAGTCGTTCCATGAAACCAGATGGGAATCTGCAACATTAGCAGCCAAAAGCTCTTATGATCCTGTTTGGCTCAATCAATAAGAATTCTGCTTGTTAGAGACTGGTGTACTTAGAGTAATTTTCATATACAGAATATTTTGCAGTGTATTTCTCCAGACACTAAAGGTGATTATTCCTTTCAGAATATACATATGCTCAGTATGAATGTGGTAAGGAGTTACTTTGTATATATGTGTATCTATTTTTCAAACCTTTTTAGTAATACCTTATAAAGAGTCCAGAACATTGGGTTAAAAGAATATTCTGTGTTGTGAAATCCAGCAGGAAAGACAAGGAGTGGCATTGGTGTGTCTGCAGTCAGTGGTTCTAGGAAGCCTTGGGGTCCAAGGACTTGTTTTAGGAAATCTTTGAAAGGTAGTTAAGAAAGGCAAGTCTGCTGTCCAGAGGCTTAAATTTACTGTACATAGGCTTGTACCACAATTTAAAACTGCCTAGTAAGCTGCAAATTTTTAAATGTACTTTTATGTACATGCATGGAAATATGATAAGCCCATTAGAACAGTAATTTGATTTTATATTTGAAAGTGTGTAGATTTGTACAGAAAGGTATATTCATTTTTAACCACACATCTGATATTCAAAAGACACTCTAGGTGGAAAAGTGTTAAATTAATTACAATGTATAAGTAGCTGGTAATGTATTTCATGGATTTCTTTTATTTGCATGTAAGACACCTCTTTTGAAAGCTCTTGCATTCTTATGAATGCTGAATTATTTGTGCTGCTTTTCACACTGTCTACAATATATGTTAGAATTTGGATGAAATCAGCTCACTGAAGCACTTTGTTTAGCCACAATTTTTTGTGGAAGGCTGATGGTGAAGAGACATATTGTCTTAGCAGGTGAGCAGAGTCAGAGCAGGATGATTATACAGAGACCTCATTACACGAAGGGCAGACTTTCCTGAGCTCCAGGTAGGGTAGGGTGGTTTACAGTTATTAACTTGGTAAGAGTACAAGTGAGCCTAATCTTTATTTTGGATTCACACAAGTTTAATTGATATGAGGTGCTGTCAAAACCGTCTTGGGAGCCTCCCAGACAAGCTGTGCTAATCAGCTGAAAGTTGTCCAATCTTTTGCAATTAGCTTCATACATCCCACCACAGTATGAGGCTCCTGAGTGCTTTTTGTTCCGTGTCCAGGTGCAGCAAAAGTCTGCTTTAAGAAGGATTCCGTAGGTGGCTTGGCAGTTTCTTATTTTGTGCTTCACAGTTCGTTTCCCCTTTTAGCACTTTTGCTACTGGGTAGGTGTAAATGTCACAATTTTACAAGGGAAAAACAAATAGAGTGGAAAACAAACAGAAGAAGCTTTCCAAAAAAGATGATTGGAAGATTTTAATTCTTCAACTGAACTTTGGCCATAAGTAGCACGGTGTATAAATCTTACCCAAAATAATAAAGAACAGAGTTACGGGTCTCAGAAGCTGCTGTTTAACCCCATGAGTAATTTCCAGCTGTCTTCTCCAGACATGAAGGCATTTGAACAATAGCAGCTGGCCATGTGGCTGTCTTTTAAACCATTTTCAGTAAATCAAATGGAGGAACAGTGTTTACAGTTAAAGGATGAGGATTGCTGGAAGCTGCACAGCACATACTTTACAGCGGGAGGTCATGGCTAGATAGAAAATAATCCTAGAAATCCTTGCTAACATCCTTCATCTGTGTAATAACATAGCCAAGACCCAACTCTTCCATTCTGTTGGTTGCCTTCATTTTAAAGTATAGATTAGAGATTTGAAAGTCATCAGTATTTGTTCCAACATCTGGACAATGAACACTGTGAAAAATGGCTAGGAAATATTACACACCATGACTCCTTTATGTGTATTTATTAATTTATGGTCTCAGAGTACCTATTCAAAACCTTGCTATTATAGATTGGAAAGGAAAAAGATAGGTGAGGGCCTCTTCATTATTAAAATACTGTCGCTATTTATGCCACATCTACCTGCAGAGATGTTCTGTAAGAGCCTGGAAAATGAGAGTGCTTATTAACAAGAAAAAGTAGCAGAGCTATATAAAATATTTTGACAGATAAATGCATTAACATGTATGAAATGGAAAACTGAACTTTGCTTTTGCATAGCAGAGCTGCACCTCAAAACATAAGAGTACTTCCTATTGTAGTGGTCTAACATTGGAAACGGTTTGAGGGTGTTGTTTTCATTTAATAGTTGTGGGAAATGTGCTTGCAGATAAAATGTTTCATTTGGAGGTTTTAAGACTACAATTTTCTCCTAGTTATTACTTTAATGTATCAGGAAAGCTTTAAAAGAAGGGTGTGAAAGAAGGGCTCCTCCTAAACCAGCATGATGGAAATTTGCTTTCCTTTTTGGTATCCAAACAAAACAAAAGATTTGACTCAAGATTTTAAGGACCCATAAAAAGGAGGAAATACAAAAAGCACAGTTAAAATTTCACCATCTGCTCACTCTAAATTAGCAAGGAGAAGGGGGAGGTTTCCCTTCTGCACAACCATTAGAACTACAGTAGAAAAATTAAGTGGATGTGGAATAGGCACAGCACTCTCCCTTCTCTTACTCGACATTGAAGTGACACTCTGGGCAGGATGAATTGTGAAAAAAACGTATTGAAAGCCCCTGCTTGACATATTCCTCTTCTGTGCAATTCTATCCCTCTGAGTTTTTATGGTTTCTCCCTGCCTTTGGTGTTGCCGTGTTACCTCATGTGGGCCACATGTGAGCCCTTTAATCTGAGGCGGAAAGGAACCTGTTTGCCCCATCTGTTTTGGCTTGCACGTGTTGGTGCTGCTGTTAATGCTGGCAGCTGTGCTAATGTGTGAGGCCACCTGCCACATGGCACAAACTGCAGCTTGGGGTGAGAGCTTCCCTTTCCCTCTTTGGCTGGAGGTGGCTGAATTTGAGTTCCCCTTTTATTATTTTACACGTGTCAAAGCTGTTTACTCTTAGTTCATGTGATACTCAGTTACTCCAGGGTACAAAAAACCCAGAAAGGGATTCTCTAACCTGTGCCATGTTCATCTTTTATATTGATACAGTTTTAGTATGTTGATTAGTTTTAATATTTTCATTACTTGCCTGCAGTAGAACTGTCATTTGGTACATTCCCGTATTTTCTGCTTTTAGATGCAGTGAAGAAAGGAGGAACAGATTTGAGCACAAAATGTTACTGTTTGGGATTAGCATTTCTGATTAGGTCGGCTCTTTGTTCTTGGACAAGCAGAGCCCTGGTAATGCCTTATGCTGCCCTGTGGTGCCCCTCTGGGCACATGTGGACAGCCTTTGGATGCAGCAAGGTGTTCTGACTGCCTCTGCCTCTGTGTGCAAACCACGCACCATATTATACTTAACTACATCCTGAGGTGATTATGAGGATTAATTAATGCTTAAATCCTTTGAAGACACCGGATGCTTTATAAACGCTAATTATTATATTCAGGTTTGCTACAGCTTAGGGATTAGATCTTAGTTAAGCAATAGGTAGGGAAGCTGTGAGATGTATGTGGCAAAGAAGAATTAAAATTAATAAACAGTCATGGAGAGCCTAAGCCTCCCTGCAGCCTGTTTGTGCAGTCCTAATAAATTGCCACTTTTCTAATTTGGTTTTGGAGTCTAATTACTTCTATTTTGAATGTCAGAAGGAGTGTCTCCTCTATGATGTTCCACTGGGAACTGCTGTTACATTTTGCATTTTTTAATTGCCATTTCTGTGAGAATTGGCGTATGTGTAGGTACTCTAAAAATGTGGTTTCTTGTTTTCCTCTATACTATTCTGGAATGAAATATTTAATGGCTTTGTGCAAAGCTTGGGGCATCTGTATCACTGAGAGAATTGTCTGCTTCTTGTCTGGACACTGAAAACTGGACAGAACCTTGTATTCTAAGTGCTGGTCCCTGAATGAGGTTTGTGACTGGTTACTATTCCGTGAGAAAGCTACTTTTTGTAAGCTGTGATCCAACCAGCTAGTCCCAGTTCGGACTGGTTAAAAACTTAAGTGCACATCCAAAATCCAGCTCTATGTGTGTTTTTAAATTCCACATCAAAGCTATATGAGACTTGCACTATACACAGCAGAACTGTTTGCACATTTCTTAAAGATTTTTTCACAGCTGAGGTGGGAAAAAGAGGATAGAAAAGCAGACAGGTTTTTTTCAGGCTGTTTTATTGCTGCTGCTCTGCAGATGGGCCTAGAGTACCAGCTTCATGTCTTCCTGTCACAATGACACAGTGGTTAGGAAAGAGGTTTGGGTACAGATCCAGGTGAACAAATGGGAAAAAAACCTTACAGAAGAGAGGTGATCACTGGCACAGGTTACCCAGAGACCTCGGAGATATTCAAAAGCCATCAGGACATAGCCATAGGGCAATCTGCTCCAGGTGGTTCTGGTTGAGCAGGGGATTGCACCAGGTGATTTCCTAAGGTCCCTTCCAACCTCAACCATTTCGCAGTTCTGTGAGATGGCACAAAGCAAAAAGGAGCTGATAGAAAGGTGTGAGGTGGAGGCAGTCACAAAGAACAGCAGAGATGCTCACAAAGATGAGAAAGTGTGGTTCTGAATTTAAAATCCTTGCATCAAGGTTGGTCTATTTTACCAGTAACTCACACCCTGAATCATTAAGGTTTTGTGCATCACCTCAGTCTATAAAAATGAGGATTGTATTTGTCACTGTGCTGTTGCAATGGCAAGGTCATCTGTAGGTATAGTTTGATGTTAGGTCAAGAGTGGCCACAACTTTTGCAGGGAGAAAAATGAAAGGTTTGGTATTAAAAAGCTCAAAATCAAAACCTAAGCCAAACTCCTTTCTAGGAAGTAAACTTTTTAAAAGGCAGGAGAACCCCTTTCCGCCAAACCTCTTTTCGTCAGCAAGCGTGGTCTGGACTTACTCTCAAGTGACAGAGAGGAGGGGTGAAGTCCCCGCCGCTGCTGCCGTGTACCTTTGTTGGATGCCAATGTCTACAGCGCTGGGCAGCAGGCGCAGATGTTGTGGCAGCCACGCTGTGCCCGGGACAGCGCGAAGCCAGTTCCTCACTTTGCATGGACAAACAAGTGCAGGACCTCAAAGCTGGCCCGATTTACAAAGCAGTAGTCACGACTGTAGATTCTCAAGGCTGCCTAAACTTTTCCTTCAGAGGTTTTGTTTGTTTTCTGGTTTGGGGTGGGGTTTTTTTTACCTCTGATCTTTTCTCTTTGTTCAGACTAATTATGACCCATTAACTTAAAAAACAAACCAAAAACAAAAGCACCAAACACAACGCGCCACCCTCCCGGCGCGGGGGCGGCGGGCAGCGAGAAGCGCTCCCTCCCCTCCGCGGCCATCGCTTCCCCGCGGCCTGGGGCGCTCGGCGGGGCCGGGGCGCGGATGGGGCTCCCTCATCTCCTCCCGCCGCTGCCACAGCCACCCCCCGCCTCCGAGCGCGGCTCTCCCGGCCCGCCCCGCCGGCAGTAGGGCAGGGGCGGAGGCGCGGAGCGGCGGCTCCTCCCCGGGGCGGAGGGACGCGTTCGCGGCCGCCGCCTGCCGCCGCCGCGGGGACTCGGTGCCGGGCGGCTGCTGGCGGCGTCTCCCGTCCCGTCCGGTCCGGTCCCGGGGATGTCCGGCGGGGGCAGCCGGCGGCGGGCCGGCCCCTCCTGGCACAGCACTTTCTCTCGCTTCTTCTCCAGGAGCCCACCCGGCGAGGGGGCGGTGAACAGGTACGCGGGGCACGGAGGCGGCGTGGTGCCACCTGCGCGGCTGGGGGACACCGGGGGACAACGGGGGGTGAGCGGGGCCTGGCCCGTGTTGCGACACTGCTGTGTGGCGGGGCAGGGAAAGGAAGCCAGCGTTCACCGCGGGGAGCCCGCACGTCCCCGGGGCCGGGGGTGGCTCCCCGGACGGCGGCGGGGCGGCGGCGTGTCCGGGGGAGCTCCGCAGCGGGCTGGCTGCGCGGCTGACAGCTGCTGCCGTGGCCGGGAAGGACGGGCTGTCGTGGGGCAGCGCTGCGCTGCGGGCACGGCTGCTGCTGGGCGCTGGGGCGGGGGCACTCGGGGGCTCCCTGCGAGGTGCATCCAGCACCCTCGGCCCCGCCAGGCTCGGCGGAGCTCCTGTGGAACCTGCCGGGAACAGCGCACCCCGGGGCTCCTCCGCCGCCGCGGTCAGCGTGGTCGTGTGGCCCGGGTCGCAGCCCCTTCCTCGGGGACTGAAAGCAGGGCAGGGCGCTGAAGGCTTTGAGGGTTTTGTTTGTTTGTTTTTCCTTTTCGGTTTTCACGCTGAAAGTTTTCTTTTGGACTGGTGTAAACCAGGCGTTAATGCAACATAAATATTACTGATGTGTTTAAGTCTCCATGCAAAATCTGTGGTTTATGGAAACTTGGTTATTAGTAATTTTTTTTAGTGCAGGGAGACTTTACAAGATGAAAAGGTTTGGAAACTTCTTGTGTATTTGTTCCTCTTCCTTTTTTTCTTTTTTTTTTTCTTTTTTTCTTTTTTTTTCCTTTTTCTGGTGGCTGATTTCTGTCTGTAAGTAGGAAAGAAGCACAGATAAGTTTCCTTCAGTTTCTCAGGCAGCCTCCTTGTCGGCCCAAGTTAATGAGCATATTTTTGTGGTGAAAAGGTGTTAACTGCCTAGGCCTTACTTCCTCGGGTGTAGTATTTGTTTTTTGCTTTTAACATGTTGGTTTAAATCTGAGTCATTCTTGATAGGGGTAGGTTTGTGTTTAAACTGACAGACAGTAAATGCAGTTTAATCAGATAGACAGTGGCTATCACAGTAATTCTTTCAGTGAAAAGCTTTAGGATCTTGCACTGCAGATTCTCAGCAATCATGGAAAATAGAAGAGCCTATTGCTCTCTTACACTGACCATCTTAAACGGTCTTGTAAATGCATTGTGAGGATTTTTAACTTTGGGGGGGTATTTTACTGTAAGCATTTGACATGCTAGTACACCACCAAGGATCCACTGGTCTTTTATGAGCAGAAAACGTTGCTTTTTTATTTCGTGGAAAAAAGAAATTAGGAGCAAGGCTGCTGAATCAAGGACATCTTTACAATTGCTGGAATAGCCTGGCTGTTTTGTCTGGCGAGGGTGGTTAAGATATGGGAGAAGGCGAAGGTTTGCGTCTGGCTGAGGACCTGTAGAGGCAATAGGACAGGTTTCATGGGATGACGCCTTGCCATCTCCCTACAGCTGTGGTTTGGGATAAACAAAAAAGCCCAGCGGTCACCTTGGTAAGGAGGAGAGTGATGCCACTTGAGTGGTTTGTGCGCTAAATGGCCGATCTGTAGGTAGCACTCGTGGTAGACCTACTCCACTTAACTCGGAGCCGCAGTCTAATCTCTGTCCCAATCAGAGTCTCATTTCCTGCAGCCAAGGGCCTTTTCTTTCTTCGGAAGCTGGGATAGTCCACGCAGGTATGAAAAGGCCCCTTGGCCTGGTTGTTGAACTCCTGACGAGGTTCGCTGCAGGGTGGTGGCCGTGACTCCTTCCCGGAGCGCAGGCGGGCGACAGCCCTGGCCATCCCCATGCCCATTTGGTATGTTAAGGAGCTTTTCCTTGTTGTGCCGGGCTGCAGCGTGGCACGCTAGTCAGGAATGCTGACGTTCCCGTATTTGGTTTCCACTGGCAGCCTTCTTCGCAGATTAGCGTAATTGCATACATTACCCAGCGCCGGGCTGGGATGAGTGCCGCAGGTTTGCTGCTCGTGTTTATTCAGCGAGCTCGGCCGTGCAGCAGAGTGGATCGCTGAACAAAGCCTGGGTGCCAGCAGCGGGGACCGGGGCTGCCCTGGGTGTTTGCTGTGAAGGTGCGGAGTGCGTGGGCGAGATGGGGAATGCAGCTTTTGTGAAGGGCTGTGAGACGTGTATGCACCGGCACGGCTTCCCCTTCAGGTTATCGGTGGGATGGATGTTGGAACCACACCAAGTTTGAGATATATAGATATATATATATATCATATATAAACTTTTCTGTGGAGCTACTTTATGTACTTATGGGTTTCAGAAAAGTAGAAGACTCAAGTAAAAGGGGGCTGGAGAGGGAGCAGTATATCACATACACTGTGTGTGCCTGCACTGACCTCTGGAGATGTGCATCACACTTGATGCCTCTGCAGAATGGGATGGTTTCCTAAGTTTTAAAAGCACACAGAAGTGAATCTCTGTCTATACAAAAGTCATTCTCCATCTGCTCCCGCAAATTAGGCGGGGTGGGTGGCTGGAAGCTGTCAGCTTTCCTTCCCCTGCTAGCAGAGCTGCCCTCTTGCTCCAGGCCCTGTTCAGATTTACCTGTAAAAACCACAAGAACCAAACTCCAAACCTACGTGACCCTGGTTTAAAATGGGAGGAAGGGGATGGGGGGAGTTAGATAGTTTGTTAATCAGTGTCTTGGACTCTTTTGAGAACCTCATTTGACAAAAAGCTTATGGTAATAGCTTACCCTTACAGCAATTTGTAGATCTGATGAACATGAGACACACTGGCAGCTTGCTTGTGGAAAAAAAAATAAGCTGCTCAGGGTACTTGTAACTTTTGTGGCAGCAAAAAGCACAGCACATCCCTTAAGAGTTCACTTGGTTTTGACATAAAGTGTAGCCAAAAGGAAAGCATCTCCCACCCAGTGCTTGTTTGCTGCTTAATTGTGTTCTTCAGAGTTGGGGCTGCTTTGAATGGCTTCAGTGCTCTTCATCCCAGGTCTTTGTCATTGACTTCCATCAAAGGCAGTCATTATGCTGTACTGGACTATTTGCTACTTTCAATAATACACTTGCAATACAATTGGTTATTGGTTACCACAGTGTTTGTCTTGGAGCAATCTGAATCCCCAGGGTGACAAAACCCAAGTGCATTTTCACTGTTCTAATAGGAGTCTTATAATTTTTAATTTTCTTACCAATACATGTATCTTTAGTCCATCTGGAAGAAGCTTTTACACAGTAAGTCTATACTGTGGATGTTAATTGTTCTTTTGCGAATAAATGTGACCTTTCAGGGGGGTGTGACACTTTTTTACTGAGGTAATGTCCATCAAAATGTCCTTTAACCTATGGGTGCATTTTATTAGTTATTCCCTGCAGTTTTTAGCAGGTTCGTTTCAGATTTCTCTTTTTCCCTCCAAGTGCTGTTGGCTGGTCACAGAACTACCAGTGCAAGTTTGGTTTGTCAGGATATTTTGTCTGCATTTGCTGAAGGGACACCAAACAGGGAAGAGCAACCTTTTATCTGGTTTAGAAGGATTCTGGGGGGCTGATTTGTTTGTTGGGTTCTTTCAGGCTGAGATTGTTGTTGCATTCATCCATTAGTATCTCACTGAGAGCTTTCAGAGATGAAAAACTTTGTTTATTCTGCCTGAGGAGAGATTAGAGAGTCTTTTTCTTCCTTTGGGACTGCCAGTCATTGTTCCTGTTTACAAAGAACATGTATTTTTGTAGTTGTTAAAACTGTGCATTTGAGGGACTGCTGGAAATTGATGGAAAAAGGAGTAATAAATTTCAAACCTAGTTCTTCTGAAATGGATGCCTCCTGGCTGAGTTTGATTCAGATACCATTGGCATCTTTGAAGAAATCCATTGTCTGCTGGAAAAATCAGTCTCTGCTTTCTAATAAAGAACCTTTTACTTTCAAAAGCCAGAGCAGGATTCTTTGCTGTTAAAATTTAGCTTATTTATGAGTCTACATGAGGGATGGTGGTTTGTGGAACCAGCAAGGGGAATGCTTGAACCATATAGAAGAATTCAGATTAGACTTGCCTAAGTAAGGCGCATTATGAAAATTTTCTATACATTTGTTAATTTGAGGTTTCGTTCTTCCTTTTTGCTTCCTAGATTTTTCCATTATGGCTTCCATTGCAGGATAATTCAAAATAGTACGAAAGGCCCTGATTCAGCAGGGTACCAAAGTGGTTGCCTCTAATTAAGCAGGTAAATAGTTGTGTGCACTCTGCTGGGATGCCTGCTCGATCAGAGGGAGGCACATACTTGGATGTCTCGTGGGACTGAGAGCAGGAGGAGCAGGGCCAGCAGCTGGCCATGTGTGTGAGAGACATTTCCTGAAGGAAATGTTACTAGAACCTTAATTATAATAGAAGCGCTCCTTGGAAGAAACAAAGCAACTTTTTTTTTTTTTTTTTCCCACTATTTTAAATGTTAACAGCGGTGTCTCCTTTTCCAGTTGTTGGCATGAGTGCCAGAGTTAATGCAAAAATATTTCCAAAACAGCTACAAGTCTGTGGTTTTAAGGAACAGTTTTGCAAAGATGAAAACTCCTTGGTCTTCTCCTCTAGTGAACAAAAGGCTGCCAGGTGGAAAAAAATTAAGATTCCAAAACATGTTGCTGTGGGGATTGTATTTCTAATTATTGTGACTTCTTAAAAGGGTGGAAACCCTGCTACTGCTTTTAATTTCTGGCGGGCTTTTGGATTTTATTCAGTTCAGTTAGTATATACTATTATACTTGCACAGCACTGCGTTGCTCAGGCAGCTCAATTCTTCTGGTATATTAATTTTCATTCCTAATATAATTTTTATCTGTTCTAACTGGCTTTGCAGTATCCCTTTTGAAGACTTAAAGTCGGAAATGTTGGTTTCCTTACTCATTTCGCTTTCTTGTGTCAGTTTCCAGACACAAGATACAGTCTCCAATGGTGTTGTGATATTGTGATTTCAAGACCTGCCTTATTTTGAAATAGAATGTTGTTTTTCTGAATGTTCCACTGCTTCTTAAGTTGGTAAAATATTTTTTCCAAAGGCATTGTATCTGCTTAAGCAGCTTGGAGGTCTTGAGACCTAAGTGTGCAAACACATTGGGGATCTGCACTTCACCTATGGACAGTGTTGCGTTGGGAAAAAATGTAGGAAGAAGTTATTTCTTTTGAACATACAAATAGAAAAGGCAGAAAGAATTGCAGTGATAACATACTTTAATTTTAATCCTTAGTTACAGGCTGCAAATTTGGCCTTGAAGCCTATTTTGGTAGGAATGGAAAATGCATGCCTTCAGAACAAAAAAAGAGAACTTTGTAGGATGCTTCCCGGTGTATATTTTGTGAGTAAAAGATGGGAGTTCTGGGGAGCGTTTTCTCGGATTTTAATAGTTGCCCTTGTAAATCTACCGAAAGTTTTCTCCTCCAGCCTGACTAGAAGAGCTTGCTGCATTTTACTGGTGACACCAGTCTCTCTTCTTGTTTTTTCTGGGCTGCTCGTTCTTAATGAACCTTTTTGAAATTCTGGTATGCTCTGTTTATCAGTACAACAGTTGCTGCTGCTTTAAAGCTGTCCTGGATTACTTTTTTTTTTTTTTTTTTTTTAAATTCTCCTATTTTTATGCCATTTTTTAAGTACCACTGTTGATCCCCCACCCTGCAAACATGCCCTTGGAAAACAGTTCTATTCCCCATTAATTCAGTAAAGGTGACCTTAATAAGTCGTTTGTGAATCTGTTTCTGATGTTGTACCAAGTGTTTGTGTTAGTGACCAGTGACAAATCTGTGTCACAGAAATGCTGGAAACTGCCTAACCAATCAGACTGGCAAACAGGGAGCAGATTCCACAGCAGTGTTGGTTACTATGCCTGACAGATGCCAGAAGGAAAACCTGGATGTAATCTGGTATAATCGCTCTGCCCAATATTGGAGTAAGCTCTGCTCAGAAACATTTGTATTTCTCTCTCCAGCCTTTGTAGGGCTGTTCAGTTCCCTCACATGTAAAATGGATTCAGTTATTTAGCAAGGGTCATCATAGTTATTTCACTTAGTTCTAGCCTTTAATCTTAAAGGTACATATTCAGTGTAATGACGTGGTTTGGTTCTTGAACTTTTTTGATGTAAACTTTCATTGTAAAATGTGGCCTATCTGCGATTTCTCTGACGTATTTATTTTCCATTATAGTTTTAGTTGCTTGTCTTTGTCTTCCTTTAATACTAACACACTTTGTGTAGCTGATATAAACCATGCAACACAGCACTGCTATTGCAGAATGTGAAGCTGACCCAGCTTTGCTGCACAAGCAAAGAACAGTATGTAAATCAGCAGCAGAAACAGGTCTGAGAGGAATAATTTTTTCACTTAAAACAATCTAAATTGCTTATTGCTGTCTGTAATCAAACCAGTTTCGAAATGAGGGTAGTTTGATTGAATATAATACATCTTGTGCTATTTCAGCACTTAAATTAATCAGCAATTGTAACACTACTTCTGCCTAAGTTCCCTGGCTCCATTTTCTCCTTCGTTACCTTTCTCTGCTTTCTTTTCCCCTTCCTCTGTTTCCCTTCTGTATTTGCTTTAAATGACATAGCAGCTTTGCTTTCCTTTGACCTTCCAATTTCAATAACTTGGTTTTATAATTGCCATTTTTCTTAATGTCCTCAATTCTCCTCCCCTATGTTTGTGGCCTAAGCTTAAGCACAGGAACAGCAGCCAGAAACTTCACATTCAGATTTCTGTGCAAGATTCTCCCTCTCTCTTTAAGACAAGCTCCAACAGCCTTGCCAGAGACTAGGGGCAGATTTTGTCACTGCTTCTGCTGTTTGGTTTCCCAAGAAATGTCTTAGCCTGGGAATCTTGCTGAGAAGTTCACTGGAAATTTTTTCATTTCACAGCTTTTTGGGAAAAGGCAACATTGTGGTTTTGGGGCGAGGGAAGCAGAGGAAAGAGGTTTTAATTAACTTCATTCATTGAGGTACTTTTCTTCTAAAATACTGGCATTTTTATTTTCTGTTAAATACTAACGTGTTTTAGCTGTCACTTGATGCGCAAGCAAATTTTTTTTGCCTTGAGTTGGTTTCCTCCCATCTTGTTGCCACTGAGCTTTACAGTAATATTTTCCTTTTAGTTAATTTAACAAATGGTTGCTACAACCTTGCTCGTATTACTCAAGGTACCTGCCAGAAGTTTGACTCTTGAAAAATTGACTTTTCAGATTAAGTTCTGATAGTTTTCCTGGCTGCACAGCACACAAGTGACTTCACAAGCGTGATGATAGTGCCTAGAGGAAGGTGTTTCCCTTTAAAGTCTTATTTTATTTAGTTGGACTAAAGGGGAAGGATAGAAAAATTGATTTACTAAGTCTCCCAGGCGACCTGAGAAGTTAATAAACATGGTATTGATTGTAACATCACTGAAAGATGGGAGTTGTCAAGCTCAGTTTTCTTTATGAGATTACAGCTTCTTGACAAACTGCTGAATATACCATCCTTAGAGGCTTAAGACTTGGCACTGATGCCCCACTTAAAATATTTGCAAGTGTAATAACAGCAGGCTAAAATTCAACATACGGAGGAATATTTTTATTAAAAATGGACGTAATAAATCATTTTCTACTTGATCTGTTTGAAGAAAATGAAAAGGATATATTTCTGAATCAGTTTACTATCTTCACAGATGGTTTAAAAGAGGACAAAACTGTAGCATGTGAAGTTTGCAGATAATTAGAGCGAAAACTATGGAAATCACCATGTAGATGACATTGGAAACAAACTAAGTTGCCATGGTTGACAGGCAGTTAAACATGAGCTGCCAAAGAAGAGAAGAAAATATGATTGTCGGGTGTATAAGCAACAAAACACATGGATTCTGTAGATTCTTGCTGGTTACTGCTGTACCGAGTCCAGTTTGGGTGTCCATGATTTATCACGAAAAAGATGCTGGCAAACTGAAAAGGGCTCTGGAAAGAGCTCCAGAACAATTTGATGTCTGGAAAACCTCCCTCACAGAATAAAGTGAAGTAGCTCAGTGGCATTTAGTTTTGAAATGACAACGTTAAAGTTTGAGGACAGACTCTGCCTCAAGGAATATAACTGGAAGGGAAATCAGGTTTAAGTGCTTTATGTTATGGTAGACCCGTGGCTTCAAGAAGTTATTTGAAGCCGAGACCTTTATAATCTGTCCCACATAGATACAGACTGATTGACAGATGAGACTTGAATAGTTGAACCTGATAAGTAGTGAATTTGGTAGTAGTTTACGTGGAAAGGTCTTACTTACAAATGTGGTCTTTTTTCCGTAGTTGTTTTTCAGCCAAAGCTCATAACTTCTTGTCACGTGTCACAGGCTTGACTCAGGTCTCCCTTGGTGAAATTTCATAATCGAGATCATGCAGGAGGCCAGCTGCAGTAATCATAAGGATCTGTATGGCAAGCAGGGTAACTGATATATATACAAAAAATATTAATTAAAAAGTCTGATTTTTTTTTTTTTTTTGCAGTCAGCTTTTTAATTACCGCTTGGAAACTGGGACAAAGAAGAAACCAGTACTAAGCAACCTATGGTTCTTTGCAGTTTTACAATAAAAATTTCATTAGTACTGCTGGTTTGTGGATATGGTGTGAGAATTCCTGTAATGTGCTGAAACTTCACCGAGGTCTTGCACATCTATATTTGATGGTATTATTAGACTTGTGGATTTCCACTCATTTACGTTCTTCAGGGAGGCTCTTGCACAAATAGATTTTAAAGTACTAGGTGATGAAATCCTTGTTTTTCAGTGTTTCTCCATTGAAATGTCTTTCTGGAAGGTCAGCCCTGAACGTGTAACTGTTGGCACAAAGTAAAATTGGAAAGAAGTTATGGCATCAGAACCACGTGAGGTGTATTCCCCAGAGAGGGGTGTTAGGTTTGTTCAGAGAGAAAGGAAAGGCAGGGCTGAGGAGCTGACATTGCACCCCAGAATGCTGAAATAAAGAAAGTAAACCTAAAAAGCATCTTCGAGGTTGGGCATTGCTTATTCTCTTACCATTCCAAGTCATCACATTAAAGGTTTCCTGAGTTAATTTGAGGAGAAGACGGGTTAAAAACAAACAATGCCAGCCTTATGTGGTAGCAGGGAGGCTTTGGCTACTCAGGGAGTCATCTGTCCCTAAGAGAGAGAAGAGGGCAAAATGCTGGAGCACTCACCTGCCTGCTTACACATGGACTGCATGAAAAATAAATGCTAGAGCTGCTGCATTGGAAGAGATTTGATTCAAAGCCCTGGGAGAAGCAGGGAGGGCCAACATCCACCAGTGCTGTGGCGGTGCTGAACTGGAGTTCAGCTTTAGTCAGCTGTCCCCGTTTCCTTAAGGGAGTGCCCATTAATTTCCCCTTCCCAAACAGCAACAGGCAGTCCATGCCTTCTCCTCTTAAAAGAAACCTAAAATGTCACAGTAATAGCTTTCAGTTTGAAGAACTCCATGTGTGGTCAGTCTCATCCAAATTTGAGTGCTTGTGCTTTATTACTTGTGTGTTTCCTGTAGTTTGTATTTTTTTTTTTATCTGTCACAACACGTTCACAATCTGCTGCGTGCACAACATGGGTGGGGTGCATTAATAAAGGAAGAAGGGGATGGGCTTTTAATTTGCAAGTTCTGAGGGATTGTTGTGAAGGACAAGGATGGAGGAAGCAGACTTCTCACACCATGCAGAGATGCTGTGAGGGCCTTTTGAAGATGTGCTTGTTTGTAATTGCCTTGTTCTGTTTTTAGAGGCAGTTACAAAAGACCTTGAAAGCCATGTACTTAAATATGCTCCATTAAATTGCCTTTTTTTTTTCTTTTGTCCTGACTGTAATCCCTCTTGTAATCTCTTTTTGTGTAGCAGCAATGCAGAATGTGAACGTGTCTCGCTCGTAAGAATCTCTAACCTCTCTTTCCAAAGTGTAATGATTAAAAACTTGGACCACAAACCTGCTTCTGGTTCAGACACCACCTGTCCAAGTATTACAGAAAGGTCAAAACAGAGGCAACAGCAGAACAACAAAAAGCAAAAGAAAATGGCATAAAGAAAGGTTTGTTCAGAAGATGTAAACGATACCATTCTGTAACTTAAATTTAATCTCGATTAGTTAGAGAATAAGAGTGATGCTAATCAGGTTAGGCATGCTGGCAAGACAGTAGAAAGAGCAGCAAGACAGCTGAGGAGAAGAAATCCCTCTAACCTTCCTCTAAACCTTCGCTAAAGATTAATCCATCTCTGTTGGATGCACTAATACGTAAAAGAAAAAGGAACATCCAGCAGAAATAGCAACAGAAGAGCAGTAGATTACATATCTGAGAGGCTTGGGTTTCTAGAGTTAATTGTGACAGTGTCTTTTTATTTATGCCTTTTTTCTCCCCCTCATTAAATCTATAAAATGAGAATAGTATCTGTCTAAATATGTAAACAAGTGGTTGTGACAATTTGTAAATGTCCGCGTGGATAGGGTAGAGGCCCATGGAAGCAAATTGGCAGAGGTGTTTTCTTTCCTTCTAAGATCACGCTTTACTCTTTTACTTCTTAAAAGCCAAGACGAGTCCATTCAAAACTTGGGTTAGTAGAGGCCCATTTCTGGGTGTACAGTGTAACAGCAGTAGTTTGTGAAGCACAGAGGTGAAGATGAATTTATCTTCCAGACTGGACCAGTGTGAAATGCCCTCCTGAGAGGTGGCTGTGCTATCTGTGGGTGGTTAAGCACAAGCCTAACTTTAGATGTGCTCAGCTGGAGATGACATTGGTGGTACCTGCCATGACAAAGTGCTCCAGAAAAGTGCTGGAAAAGCTTAAAATTCTGTGGAGCCAAGCTTTATAAATACAGCTGTAGCCCTAGGTCACAGTGATAGATGCGATGATGAGAAGAGTGAAAGCCCTAAAATTTGTAGGGTGTTGTTAGTGGAGATTGCCGAGTTGCACTGTGTGAAGGGAATGAACAGCAGCCAGCAGGTTCTCCAGTCCCAGACACCTGTGTGTGTGGTGCTGAGGCTGTAAAAGGTAACCTTGCCTCTTGGAGACAAAGAAAGCATTCTGTCCTAAACAACCCACGAGGCCCTTGTGCAGCAAAGAAGCTTTTGTGCTCTGAACTTACAGCTTTTTGTGCTGTAAAACTCAAACCGTTTGGTTTCAGTCAGAGATCCATTTAGAACTAGGAGAAGAGGTTCACACCAAGCAGCCTCTGTGGTGATGTTAGGGCAGTGGTTTGTCCTTCTTGTTCCTGCTGAGTGACATTTGTTGCCCCTTCATTGTGCAGTTAGAAGTCACTGCACTGTAAACTGGATCACAGGCTGGATTTTTCCTCAAGGAAACTTCTGCCTCCCTCTTGATTTTATCAAGAAATGATACTTGCCCTACTGAGGGCCCTTTTTGGCTGAGTTAAGGATGTAGAGATAACTGAGGTTGAGGAGGAAGGAGTGCAGATTTCTAAAGCTGGTTCAGCTGACAAAGTCAGCATGTTTGAGGAACTACACCCTAAAGCAAAAGGTTAAGGAATGTAGAAACGCTAGAATATAAACCCTGAAAGGGTGTGGGGAAATGCTTCCAGAGTTAGGGTTACTTTACGTTGGAAAGGAAAGTTTTGATACTTTTTTTTTTTAACTTGTTGATTTTAAGATGCTTATCTGCTGAATTGCATTCTTTCAGTTTTGGCATGTATGCTATGGAATTTCTATGGCCAGCTAGAAGAAAGTAATTACAGCCATGTATTTCAAATATAAACAAGAAATAGGAAAATGAAAAATGTTTTTGGGGAAAAAAAACACATGATGTAAAGTGAAGAATATGAGCAAAACAAAATGATGCAGTAATTCAACTCTGGTAATGTATGCTGGCAGGACTTAATGAAAGCAAGGTCTGCAAATTTGTGGTCTGCAGACCAGTTCCATAAAGAGTGATACACTGAATTTAGGAAGAATGTCTGGTAGACCTCAACCTCATTATTCCACTCTTAAGTCCAGGGACTTCCTGTTCATATAAAATCTATCAGCATCAGGAAAAGCCATGTAGATCTGAGAAGGGTGTTTTGGTTTTTAGTTTTTGATTTTGTTGGGGTTTTTTTTAACCAACAACAAAACAAAAATTAAGAGAGAGAAAATAGGTTATGTACAGAGAAACACTTTTATTAGTGTGCCAGACTGCCCAGAGTGATTGTGACATCTCCTTCATGAAACACATTAGCAGTGGAAGAAATTAATAGGTCAGAATATTAATTCATTTGCTCTGTCTTCCAGGGAGGCAAAGAACAGCCAAGACTTTCTGTCTGATGCTCTCCCTGAGAAAGCATCTTTATGTTTATGAATGCATGGGAGATTACCTAAGGTGATGTGAAAGTACATGGGTTTCGACTTGGAGGTGATCTATAAACGGGAGGAAGAGGCTTTTCTTTTGATGCATCTGAAAAGATGCGAAAGATCTTGAAAAACTTAATTTCAGGAGACTCCTACTGTCATTTTTATTCAAGGAATCCTGTCTCTGAGCAGCTGAGAAGGAAACATACATTTAGTCAGAGTGGCTTCTGCATTTTGTGTGTATATCAGTGTATACTGAATGCAGATGTCTAATCCACAACAGGAATAAAACCTTTAATTTTGGGAGTCTTACTGAGACGTGCTTACCTGTGGAGTGCAGTCAGGAGAAGTAGAAGTACAGCAGCACCTTAATTCCTTCTCCAAATCCTAGCAGAATTTCACCAAACTCTGTGAAATTAGCAGTGAAAAACTGCTAATAATTTCTTTTTAATTTAAAGAGCTTTCAGTTCATCTCTTCTCATGAGTTCAGAAATAAGGGCTTGTGCATTTTTCAATAGCAGATTTAAATGTTTAAGACTGGTGAAGAAGGATATTCAAAGTTGCTATGAATTAACTGAAATATGTACTCATATGATATGTTAGCACCAAGTTGTTTTTCTTCATGTAATGGTACATAATGCAGGAACTGATGTCTGTCATTAACATCATCTGATGTTTTCCTTCATAATGTTTTTGCTTTCAAGTTGCTTGTAGCATAAAGGTTTTTGTTAAAATGTTCTCTGCTGGATTGTAAGGATTGCTCTGAGAACTGGGGTTGAAGGCAGGGAGTTGGTTCCCTTCATTCCAATGATGAACTGTCAAGAAAATTTGAATGATTTTAGTGAATTTCCCATAATGACACACATGATTTTGGACTTCTGACTTTTAAAATGGAAGAGCAGGCCTTGCCTTGGTAACAAACATGTACCTGTTCCATTTCTAAAATTTATTCTTCATTTGCGTGGCCCATTGGGCATGTTCAGTGAAGAACTGTTCAATGTGGTGGCTGTGATTTGGGATGTACTGCCAGGAGTTCATTCCACTTGCTCACAGCCCTGAGAATGGGGTGTGCCTGGTAGCTGCCAGGTGGTCCTGTGGCAATGAATGCTGCTGTGGTGGATCATGGTTCAATTACAGTTGAAAAATAATACACAGGCATGGAATTGTTGTTATTTTTCAGCTGGAAGAGCTGAAATGCAGTGTGCTGTTTCTGAATGCTTGAGTTCAAAACCTCTGTATGAGGTGAAACAATCATTATGATTCTGTCTTCAGCTTTTTGGGGCTTGTTTTTTTTTTTCAGTTACAGTATCTTCAGAGTATGTACTACAGTTTGGAAAATATGTTTTTCTGTCCTTCTAAGTTAAAGGTCTCTTGGGTTTAAATTGAATGTGTTGGCTCTTGAGAGGATTTGAATAATGCAAGTACACAGCATTATAAAATATTTTTGTTTTTCAGTTCTGAAAACAAAGGGAGTGAAGCCATAAATTCAAAGAGCAGCCAAAAGGAAAGCACAACTCAGCCTGCACTTTTGAAGGTAAGATTTTTTTTATTGACTAATATTTATTTTAGGTAAAACCTGCTACCTCTGCTTGTGACTGTTTGCTAAGAGTTCTGATGTTGGATGCCCTCCTGTACTGCAGTGTGGCACCTGATCGCCATATTCTGGGTTAGGGTCCACTATGCCAGGGTTCTAATGTACATGCTAAAGACAGAAAAATTGCTTGTGCTTCACATTCTTAAAACAAAATCCACATATTTACTTACAGAAAAGAACTGGGGTTTCAGTGGTAATTCCACATGCAGTTAGCCAGTGAAGAAGAAAACCAATATTTTTATCAAACCATGTTTTCAGGCATTACTCTAAAGCCCCATTTCTGTATAATTTACAAATATCTAACCAGCAAATCTTTGTTTGCCTGAAGGTCTGCTGGTTGCCAGCCAGAGCACTGTAAGATCTTTCTGCTGAAATTTGTCTGTAGGTCAGGTGCTCCTCACCAGTTACCTGTGTTAATCATGCTTGTCTTGTCCTGTAAGCGTTGGACAAGCAAAGGACATGTTCCTCTGTGATCAGGGCTTACTCCTGTGGCACCAGACACCCTCTAAAGTTGTGCTTAGATTCAGCCAAATATTATAAATAATTATGTACAGGAGCTGTCTTTGCTGCTGTCACATCTTGCCCTGCAAGGAGCTGTTCTAGTGATCCAGTCACTAAGCAATTTTGCTTGAATTTTTGTTCCTTTTCAGAGTTGTTTCAGTTCAATGCTAATAATACGGTGGCTGCTTCCCCAAAAGGAGCTTGGCTAGTCTGCCAGATTTATTTGTAGGCTTCTGAACACACTTAATCTGAGATTTCTATTGCATGTTGCATTTATTGAGTACCCATGGTGTATGGAGAAGGAAGTGCTCACCTTCTGCAGGGTCCTCAGTCCCTGTGTAGTTGTATCCTCAGTATCTAGGGACCTTTTGTTTGAGCTTCACCAAAGTTGGAGACTTTGCAGTTGCCTCTACAAAGACCCCAGCAGGGTTAGTTGCTCAAGAAGATTCCGTTTTGACTGTGGTTTGTCTACAGCAAGGTGGAAAACAATGTTTGTTCAGAAGCCCGGTGGATTTAAGCCAACTCTGTCAGTTCAGAGCTCCTGGAAAATGCCACTGCATGGCTTCCTGTTACCATAAATCATTGATTTTATGCCTTGGAATGCAGGCAGAAAGATTTCTGATAAACCAGAGGAGATTCTATCTACTGCAATAGAAGAAAATTTTCTCACTTTAAAAAAAAGATCTCATTTTTCTGTGTCAGATCACTGAAAAATTCCAAACCAGGTTTTCCTTTGGAAGATGGTTTGAACTGAGGAAGGGGAAGCGTTCAGCATACGTGCACAGCACTTCGGCACTAGGAATTGCTTAAAAGGAAGTATGAATAGGGCTAGGTCTCAAGGAAAAAGCAGGATGTGTAGGTGGAGCAAAGCAAGCATGGCAGGTTTAAGTTACCTAAGAGTAGGTCTTTCTTGCCAAAAACGAAATCTGATTAATTTTTTTTTAATTTACATAAGTCACAATTCAGAATCTTTCCTGCTGAATCTGTTTCAGTAGACTTTTACTCAGAACTCGTGTTTTTATGATGCTGTACTAAGAGCTGATGCCAAAATTAGTGCTGTAGAGCTTTTTTTCCCCAGGTGTCTGATATCCTCTTTGTCTTGCCATAACTTTTTATTTCATTATGCTCTTTTAGACCTATGTTAAAAAGCCTAAAACCATGACATTATCTTTGAAATAATACCTGGTGTTTGTACAGGCTTTAGGAAGAAGGTGTGGTTTTCATATTACGTGAATGTGCTGGTTCTTCAGCTGCACTGAGAGCTTCCTGTCTAACTTACTTTCCTCTTGCTTAAGCTGCTCCATAACCTTGTGATACACTTGAACAGATTCATACAGTTTCATATGCATAGTAGTGAGTACTTTGAGCAGTCTAATTTTTTATCTTGTGTGCACAGCAATTACAACTAGATAGCAAAAACTTATTCAGAGGAAGCAGCAAAAGTATTGGTTTTCTCATGCTCCTCCCACTACGTTTTCTGAGGAAAATATTTTTCTGTTTTTTACTCTCACTGCTGTCTCCAATACGCTCTTGAAATTTGGTAGCACTATGTTGGCCAAAATAAACTGTGTTCTGCAAAGATCACCTGAGCAGTTGGGGAGAGCTGATGCTGTCTTAATTGTAGTCTTGGGATAATCTCAAGAGTCTTTCCAGGCTAAATGATTCTGTGAAAGGTGTGATCTGTGTTATCAGAAGATGCTTCGGGTTTTTTCATGCAATCATCAAGGTTACAGTAGGCTGACAAAAAAATAGTTATGGCAAGTGTGCTTTTTGAAGAATGTGTGAATCTATACGTGGATCAGTTTTGGGCAGGTTTCCAAGCATGCCGTTGTCTCCGAGCTGTGCTTCTACCTCAGCATTTCAGGTGGATGGTGACTAAAAGTGAAACCGTGTGGTGTCTGTTGGTTGTCACCAAGTTAATGAGCCATCCTATTTCTGATAGACTTCCATGCTGTGATTTTGTATATTCATTGGCCATCTCAGCAGGAGGCCAGGGGCGAAATGGCAGAGGAGCTGTAAGTCTCTGATTTAGCAGCAAAGGTCGAATGTCTAAATTATAACTGACTGGGTGAGTGGAGCTGGGAATTGTGCCGAGCTATGGCAGTTCTTTGACTCTTCTGAGCACTTTAGACACTACTTCTGTACTTTACCCCAGTTAATTTTTCCCTACAATGAAATATTTAGCTCATAAAGGGAGGAAAATATATTTTAATATGTGCCTTTTGAAAATATTAAGCCTAATTTTTCTATGCACCAGGGGGACTTTATCAGTCAGCACGTGATCACTTTCAAGAAAATATTGCTGAAATGTGTTTGCTGTTAATTGATTGCAGAAGGAACACCACCCCCTCCCAATGTTTATTTACAGATTTTGCTTTGCTTCTGTTTCTTTGAATTAGGGATTTAAAGGGTGTCCATTCTGGGTAAACGCTCCGTTTGAGCAGCGTGATTGTTGAACAGATGGTTGTGTGGATGTAAACAGCTCTTGAACTTCATGTTTGGTATACTAAGTATCTGCACTACATGGTGTCCAGTACACGTTAGTATATCATTAACCTCGCTTTTAGTGCTACAGGGACTTTGTTTAAAAAGGGAATATTGCAACAGTGCTCCCTGAAAAAATGTGTTTTGTGATCCTTGGGTATCCTTCCTGTGCATGGAGAAAATAGCCCATTCTTCCATAACCCATTAGGAAGGAATTCTTAAGCATCTCAGCACAGGAACCACCATGTGGGCTCTGTCAGGCAAACCCAAAAGTTCCAAAGAGTAAGTGCAAATTTGATACGCCAAATGTATAATTTAGATTACAGTATTTCAGTAGCATCAAGTATTCTACCATTTGGCCCATAGGCTCCAGCCTGAATTAACCTGAGACAGTCTCAACCTTCATAGAAAACTCAGGGGCAGAAAGTACAGCAGAGATTATCCAGTCTGTTCCTGTGCCCCAAGGTGAGACCTCTGTATCTGTGTCATACCTGATAAAAGTTTGTCTGACTTCTTCTCAAAGACCTCCAGGGATGGAGATCTCTTAAGATCTCTCCAAACTCATCAGACAACTGTTCTACCAATTTCATAGACCTTATAATTAAAAGGCCTTTTGCTTAACATGCCATCTAAAGCTTCTGTGCTACAAATTAAGCCTTTAGCTAATTGTCCTCTGACAAGTACTCCTGTACACTGTGAACATGGAGAAGAGATTATTCTGTAGCTCTCCTTTCTCACATGAATTTCATTTCAAGGTAACATAAAGATAGCTGTATTTAAGCAGGAGACATGGTATTAAATTTTGATGGCAAGGACTGCAATTATGTGATAAGATGGAGCCAGCTTCTTTTTGGAGTTGCAACGGGTACGAGTTGCAACATGGGAAATTCCAGTCACCTCTATGAATTTTCGTGGGGTTTGTTTGTTTGTTTGTTTGTGGGTTTTTTGGGGTTTTTTGTTGGGTTTTTTTTCCCTCTTTACTATAAAAGTGGTCACATATTGGAACAGTTAGCCCAAGTGGTTAGCAGAATCTTTATGCTTGGAAATACTCAAAACAAAGCTGGATGAACCAGAGCTGCTTTGTGCAGGAGCACAGACTGCGTGACCTCCCCAGCCACATTCCTTTCAGCCTAATTTGTGCTGTAATTCTCTGTCACAAAATTCTTCATCCGGTGTGCCAATTTACAAAATGTGATTTTAAAAGTCCCATGAACTTGCTGAATATAGGTTGCTGTTCATACTGAATGTCCCTTATTCTGATTATAGTTTTAAGTTTTACCAAAAAAGTTAGGAATCAAAATTAAACCTACAGCCTTAGTTAACTGTGTACTGTTTTCCATATAGCATGGGGTGGGGATTTCTATTGTCATGGTTTTATTTTATATTGATTTTATTTCAAAAATCTCATCACTTTAAATTTCATCGCTAATTATCTAAGTAAAGTCTGCTCAGGCTGTCTGTGAATTCCTGCTAAATTTCTGACTTAATAATTAGAAATCAATTAGAGAGGGATGCTTTGTCTTTTGGGAGTCAAGGGAGATGGACTACTGCTGCCAAGCATGAATTTTTGAAAAACCTCAGGGTTACTTTTACAAACTGTTGCTGCCCACAGCAACAAATAGAAGATAAAACAAGAATGGCTTTCTTTAGAGATTTCTCTAATGAAAGCTGAAAGCAGATCTTTTTGTCCTCAGCCATGATGTAGACTTTTGTTGAAATGGAATTTTATAGGTGATACCTTTTGGTTTCCCAAGACACTGTTAAATTGATGGTTAGTGTTAACAGCTGTATGTGTTGAGGAATATATTTCAAGATCATGCCGTCTAAAGTTCTGGTAAATTCCCTTGTCATACTGAAGATTTTTAGAAAGAATGATCTTGAAATGTGCTTCCCTCTCTACTACTTTAGTTCTTCAAAGAAGGGATCATGAGCTGGGAACTTTGTTTCAGGATGGATGGGGGGAAAAAAAAAAAAAAAATGCTTAAACCTTGGTCTGTTTAGCTCAGCAAACCAGCAGAGAGATGAAGCAGAAATGTGATGCCAGGTGCTATAATCTGCCAATAGAATGTAAGCGCAGGTGGAAATCACAGTCTCATCCCATTCCCAATTTACTGTCACCTGCTCCATTGAAAAGGTAAATTTCACTTTTTTTTTTTCTTTTTTTTTTCCCAAGCTTCAAGAAATTGTCAAATAAAAGAGAAAAGAAAATGTTCTATGTTTGTGAAAACATATTCATTAAAAGACAATGAAAGTGTGGTACTGGAAGACTTTGGGGGATAGAATAGAAGGCAGACAATTTAATTGTTCTCTCTGGCTCCACAGTAGCCCTTGTAGTAATGAGGTGATGGTTGCATACTCAGAAGTGAGTACCAGTTTTTAATCTTCGATCAGAGCTTTAAATAATTTAATCAGAAAATTCAGAAGGGAAAATTTTTGTGCAGCTCTGCAAATGGTGTGAAGAGAAACTTTTAAATTAAAAAGTTAGTTTTGTCATTCTAGAGACTTTCACTGAGTTTAAAATTCCCTTTGAAGGTGACCTAGCAGAAACTTTTATTTCAAATTGTGCCTCTTTTTTTCTACCTTTTCATTTGAAATGTTCACCCTTACTACTTTATCTGTTGTTCTTGTCATGGAATGCATCTCTGGATACTTCCTCAGATTTTAGGAGAATACTGTACAGTTTCAGAGAATGTTTGTTTCATCTTTTTTTTCCTCATCTGACAACTTAAATATACATTCATGACTCCTTGCCATTTCAAGAATTCAAATGGATAAACAAATTTTCTAAGTCCCAGTGCTGAACTTTGAACAGATGCAGTTGTCTTTCCAAATGTTAAATAGTCATTGACTTTAAATAGGTTTATTTTTAAAAATGCAAAACTGATGGAGTTTAACTAAAAGTCTCTTCCTGTTGTTTAACTTTTACTCCTGATTATGAAGATGCCATGATTTCATTAGTTTTCTAGTTACTCTTGTCTTCCGGGGTTGCCGTGACCTGATTTTTTTCATGTCAAACCAAGCAGAGAAATGAGGATGTGGAAGGAAAACTTCACAGTATTAAAAAAAGCCGAAATATTCAGGTTAATTGGTTATTTGTAGAGGTACTGAGTTCATCTTTAACTTAAATTCCCCCAAAACCCCAAGTCACTCTTTGTTTCTTTGGGTTTGGGGGGGGTTTGCTTTTTCTAATTGGTGAAAAGGTATGTTTTATAAACACTAAAGATTTTTACAATGGTGGACATCCCATCGTTGTAATTACTGGCTTAAATAGGAAAAACCCACTTTAACTATGTGTTTTTTTCAATCCACACTAGCAGTAGTGGACTTTTAGGGGTTCTTACTATGCATTTCACTGTCTGATAGTGACTTTGCTTGAATTTTTCTTAATGTCATTCTAATTTCCTTAGACAAGTCTTGTTCTTAATCTACGTCTCACTATGTCCAATAGTTTTTCATTAGGTTTCCGTATGTATTGCCTCCTGTTGGTTGCAAAAGCCTAAAAGATTTTCCTCACAGTACTTCAAAAAAGAAAAGCTTATTTCACAGGTACACTTAAGGCACCTCAGTATGTTCCACTCACAAAAAAAAAAAGTGGGAGATTACACCAAAGATGCTTTAACCTCCCAGAGAAAGAAAATCTGCTGTAAAACCTGCATTAATGACTCACTGTGGGGATGAACTAGCCTGCCACCAGCCCCAGCTGTATCACTGTGGATTTTGCTTAGCACACAGAATTTATGTACTGTGTCAGTGTTCAAACCGAATGAGATGCTCATAATTGTTAAATGAAATGCAGCCGTCTCAGCTGTGTTGAAAGGTCAAAGCTAAAGCCGGGAACAAGATTAATTTTCCTGTAGTGTAGGTGGCAATGCCTAAATGTGCTGCTTGTGTGCAGCCAGCACTTCAGCCTGAAGCTGTTAAATGATTTCTAAATGCCAGCGAACAGAAATTCAGGAGCAGTGCCGTGACCCTCTCTCGGATGAGTAAATTGGGATGGCGGGGTTAAAGGACTTGTTGGAAGTCCCTGGGGTGGATTAGTGATGATCCCGAGTTTCTGATGGCAGGCCATCTTCTCCCAGACGTCCAGGAGGGGTGAGGTGGTGGGAATGTGTCTGTGCAGGGCAGGATGCTCCCAGTGCCTCCCGCAGGACAGGCGGCCGGAGAGCTCCTGGAGTCTGGAGCTCCTGCTTCGTAATGAGGAGGGAAATCCGAAATGTCTGGCAGCTGTGGCTGGAAGCTGAAGCTTTGTTCACGGAGATCTGTGTTTTAATGCTGTTAATGTTTTCATTTCGCTCGTTAGGCCAATAAAAGAGGTTGTGCTTTTGGCAGACGGGCGCAGCCCTTGCTGACCGAGAACCTGCGGCGATTCAAACTCCAGCCAGGCAGGTGCCGAGGAAAGGTGCTTTACGAGCGTGGTTACAAGGGTGGCTGTTCCCTGCTGCTGCAGGAGGTGAGGGAAACTGAGGCAAACCTGGAGGGGCACTCCCTGCCCAGGGTGCTGCCGTGCCACCTCGGGGCATTGTTCACGCTGGTGGCCGGCCCTGGGCCTGCCTGCCAAGGCGCAATTAGGCCGAGGGCGGATGTCTGTGCTGCAGCCAGGAGCGGATTACAGCCTGGAAAACACACCTCGGCTGCTGCTGAATAAATCAGCTGGGATAAGAACCCTGCCGGAGACACCATGCGATTACAGCCTGGAAAACACACCTCGGCTGCTGCTGAATAAATCAGCTGGGATAAGAACCCTGCCGGAGACACCATGGGCTTGTCTCCCGAGCCCCAGCTGCCAGGCTTCTGTGCAGCAAAGCGGGAGCACAGGGCCCAGGCACAGCGTCGCTCATCGCCGCAGAGTCCTCAGTCCCCTGATTGGAATCATCATCTCGTTTCACACTCTGCCACACCGGCCTGGCTGCATGTGAGGGCACAGGCCCGTAGGATAATTCGGGAATGTCATCCAGTCCAGCCTCAGTTCAGCTGCAAGGTCAGGCCAGGTTACCCAGGGCTCGCCCAGTGAAACTCGGAGGAAGGAGCTGCCAAAGGACTAAAAGCTAATTAAAGCTTCATGAAGCATGTCACAAGCAGGAAAGCTCACAGAGAGTGGGAGAAGGGAGACAAGGGGAAGACTGATGACAGTGCATTACAAGAGGAGCAGAAAGACAGCTGTATAGCAGGAAAATTTTTTTTCCCTGCATCAGCAAGGATTTCAAAGGGGAGCTGGCAGGTAGGTCTCCCTCCAGAAACTGCTGTTTTCTTGGTGACCCTGAGAAACTATTCAGACTGCTGTGACACTGGAAGAGGACTTTTAAAATTTATTTTTCTTTGACCGATGACAAGAAGTGTAGGTAAAACAAGAGCCAATGGTATTCCTGCAGTGTTATAAATAATAAACTGCTCAAGCTTAACAGTGATACAGAATCAAATACTCTATCACGGTCAGCTAGAGACCCTGTCTGTGGAAAACAGGTGGGATGTGCCATGGAAAGGATTACTTTATATATACCCTACACCCTTACCTTGGTTTTTTTTTCCCTAGAGTGTTCTCTGGGGACTTCTGTCAGAGACAGGCTGGGAGAGAGGCATGGGGAATGATGAGTGAAAGTTTCTGTCCTCCTGGCTCGTGGAATTGCCACCGCGCTGCGTGTTCATCAGGCACTTGTGCCTGAGGGCTCCTGCTGTGCTAGAGGCTCACTGGCTTTCCTAAAGTAAAATCATGTGCTTTTGTCTCAGTAATTTGAATATGGCACCAGCTCAAAATGCAAACTTCAGAATCTGCAGCAGGAGCAGTGCTGTTTGTATAATGCCTAAGCAGTGCTTCAGACTTTGAATTGAGATTTTCTGTGCAAATGATGAAATTAGCTCAAGCTGTCTGTTATGGCAAAGTGAAGCAGGAGGGAGAATATATGGAGAGTAGGATTGATTATATTGAAGGGAAGAAAGAAGGATTTGCATGGTTTCTGTGTTAGGCCTTAATATCCACATGTATCTTCAAGTAAGCACAGTGCAAATGTTCTCTGTGGCTTTTTTTTTCATGCAAGACTATTTATGGTTAAAGGTATGGAAGGACCCTTTCATATTAAAACTTCCTGTTCTTTTGATTTACCAAAAGTTAAGTAAAGAAAGGAAGATTAAAGAGGAAGGAAAGTCTAAATAGATTTCTGTTTCTGGAAGCAGAGACTACAAAACAGCTTTTCAAGCAGGGCATAAATTATGCTCACAAATAAGCAGCACAGTCTTTACAAGTGTTATGTCTCAGAGCTGCTCAGAGAGGACTTTCACATGTAGAGATTTAACTGGATTTGATGTCTCAGTTCCTAATAGCAAAAAACCCCAAACCCTCCACCAGTTTCTGAATACAAATGGTTTTTAAAAATGGGCAAAACCCCACCAAACAAAACAACAACAAACAAAAACACTTATAAGAATAAACTGTTGTCAAGTTTTTAATGTAAGAGTTTCTTTTATAGTTAATGCATTTAGTTGTTAACTTCGTAGATATTTTAGTAGTTAATATAAATGTTTATGGCTTAAAAGCGTTGTGCAGAGAAAATAATAAGATTTGTGTTCATTTCCTACACTGAGGTACTCTTTTAGATTAGACAAATCTGTGTGAATGGTACAGATCACAAAACTATGGGAAAATGCCCTCCTTCACTTAAGGTTGAATTAAAATCTGGTATTGAAGAATACTGAGGTCTTAGTCAGAGTGAAGGAAGAAAATATGACAGTAGAACTGTGAAGCTGACGTGGTGACTCATTCACTCCTCAAATTTTGGAAATCTTTTGTTGTTGTTGTTGTTTCTGTTTTGTATCCTTATGCAAAGTACCCAGCTCCTATGAGATAAAGTTAATTATTCAAGAGATTCATTCCAGGCTCTGGTGTTTCCTGTCTCACAGTGAAGTCAGCAGCCAGAGCTGTGGCACATCTGCAAGCTGCACTGTTGGCATCTTCCTTTCCAGGGGTGGGTTTGGGTAGAGTTGATATGTAAAGTGGTAAATCTCTGATCCCACAGGGGTGACTACAACCCTTTGTGATGCATCAGCTCTTGATCAGTGCAGTATGTGGGGGAGCAGATGGGGTTTGTCACAGGTGGGACGAAAAAAAGGCCAGAGTTTGATTCTAGCCCACGTTTAATAGATACTTAGAAGTTCAGTGTGAACTTTGCCTGTAGAAAAAAATGGAGGTTGTGTGGATTTCTCAAGGATAAATTAGTGCTGTTCAATTTCTGTCATCACATAAACAATTCCATTTTCAACACATGCATCTTTTAATATTAAGCAATTGCATCTGCTCTGTGTTTAAAGGGTGGAAAAGCATTGCTTGAAGTTTAAAGACCACTGCTCCAGTATCACTAAATATATGAAGCTGAGTTCATTAAAATACTTTTTGCATCATTAACATGTTCCTAGATGGCCTATTAACAAATAAGCCTGCTGGTTTATTTAAGATTGCTTCAAGTGGAAATAGGATTGGTCACCTAGTGGAAATAGTAGCTTTCTGTGTAGATTGGATGGGTAGGTGTTGCCCAATTTGAAACAATTACTCTTATCCAAATGTATTGTTGACACAGCTAAAATTTGCATAGGACTTTTTGTTCATGTTCTTTGCCACTCCTGTTGAGCAGGACAGATTTCATCTGAGAAGAGCAGGGGTAACTTTAATCTGTGTTAATAAACTAGGTTGAATCAGGAATTGAAATTACAAGGGTTGTACTGTAAAGATAAAATAGGCAGCAATAGCCTATGGCACCCACTACAAGGGGTGGGGATGGGGGGAGGTGCTTCCCAGAAAACTTTAGACCAGGGGAAGAAAAAAAAAAAGACATTTTCAGATTGTGAAGTTGAAAATGTGATTACATGTGGTGTTTGTGAAGCCTTTCAGTGAAGTTGCATCGTCCTTTTGGGCAGATGGTCTTGACAGAAGTAAAATGAGCTTGGACAGCAGTCCTTGGATCTCTGAGAGGAGCTGACACAGAGGAAAATCAATGGCATAAACTGGTGAGGAACAGGGCTTGCCTGGCCTCTGGGTGTAGATGCTCAGCTGAGTTGGGGGAAGAAATGAACATGTGGCTTGAATGAGGTGAAGCCCTGCCTGGTGCTCATTCATTTCAGTTCACTGATAGGGCCCATAGGCAGTTCAGAAGGTCAGAGGTGCAGGAGTGGTGCTCTGTAGGACTTGGGCTGAGTGGAAAACCAAGCAATTTGAGTGCTGGTGACTCTGGGAGACAACAAATCCATTTGGAAACTTCTGTGCAGCTGAAGGAGAGCTAGCCAGAGGGTTCAACATCAGGTTGCTAAGGATAATGTGTAGGATTCGCCTCCGGGATGTGAGTTGAGTTTGTTTTATCCCAATTCTGTTCTTGATTCTCCTCAGTTTTTCAGAAGTGTGTGTTTGGCTGTGGTGTTCTTGCCTGGATTTGCAAGCTGAAAACTGTTCTCACAAGCACATGGAGGTTTGTTTATGAAGCTGTGCTTTCTGAGGGGATTTGTCTGAAGTGTGAAATAACTGTTCCTTGCTTCTTCCCCGTGTTTTTTATGCCAGTTGAAGTAATTTTTGCCATCTGTCCTGTATTTTTTTTCCACTGCATCTGCTTTGGGAATATTCTAGACTGTGTTAGTCCTTTCTACTTTTTGTGGAATAGGGACCTCTTTGGTACGAAAAGAGAAGACAGCAAGCAGTGCTTGTACCTTTTAAAATGACAGATCTGAAAGGAATACAATGCATAGGCACAAATTTAAATCAAGGAATCTGGGAATGTGTGAAAATGACAAGAACCACCATCTTCATATGCTTTTTGTGTTTATCTTAGGCTTGTCAAAATGAAGAGAAGAACCATTCCACAGAAGAACTTAGCAAGGCTGCAATCCAGGAGGAGCTGAAAAAGGCCAATAGCCTTCCTAGTTTGACTCCTGGAATCAAAACATCAGATAAAGACAAGCAACCCCGAGAAGGCTTTTTTCATTTCCTTGGAAGCTTATTTAATATTGCAACAAAATCTTCTTTGGTAGAATCTAAACCCTCTGCCTTCCAAGATGAACCCAACAGATGTGAAAAGGATTTACAGAGCACAAATACCTTTCCAAAGGACATGCAGCCAAAGCACCCAAAAATTGAAGAGCCTACAGCTAGGAGAAAAGAGGATTCCGTAAATAAAGATGATACCATCTTAAATAATATCGGGAAAAATATTAAACGGGATCTTCAAGGAGGCTGGAAACAATCCTCAGATACAGAAAAGTAAGTTTTGTAATTTATTATTAATTATGTTGATGTCTGTGTGTGTGTGTACAGAACTGTGCTGACCAAGTTCTGCTGACTGCATGAGAAATGTCTGTCATTTATAAGGGTGGTTGGGGTGTCCCTGACTTGACTTTGTACAAAACTCCAGTAGCAACTGCCCTAAATAAATGAGAAGGGGAGGAGTCAACTGCAACAAAATTTTAAAGAAGTTGTTTAGAAGTCTCCTGACTAGATGCAGCATTTACAAATATGTTAAGAAAAAAAAAGAAGAGTAAAGAGCTTATTTCCAATGTTTGTCCTTTTTATATCTCAGCAGTTCTGCAAGTAAGGTTTTCTCACTTGTAAGTTATCTTTCCTAGTTTATTTGACTGGGTGATCATTGCTTATGTGATTTTTTTTTCCCCTAGTTCTTTGTGGTTTTCCTGTGATGTTAAGAAGGCTGTGTAAAGCAGTCAATTTCAATTAGCCCAAACATGGAGCATTCTTTATAGTCCTGTAGTTTTTTTAAAAGAAGATTTTTTTAAAAAAAAAAAGTGGTGGCAAGAGTAGAAACGTTTCAAGAGTAGAAAAGTTAAAACACTTGTCTGTGGTCAACACTGTGTGTTACAAAACCTTTTATGAGTCTCATAAACATTAGTTTTCCAAAATAATTTGTTACATTGACGATTTGGCTACATGTGGGTCAGAACAGCATAGATTTGGAGTTAGGTGTGAATGTTTGCCTGTGCTACGTGTCCAGTATTTGATGGGTGTGTAGAACATGGACTTGTTTGTGGGCAGTGCGTCTGCAAGTGGTGATGACTCAGGTTTTCACTATGGCCCAGAATATTTATTTCAAATTTAAGCAGAAAGCAGTGATTGGGAATAACCAATAAATCTATCACAGTGCTCCTGCTTGCATTGCAGAATGGGAGGATGGACTCAGAAGAAGTACCTTTTTTTCTTTTAAATTTTTTAAAGTTAATTTGAGTTGTGCTCAGTGTGTTTGTTGATGGCATATGAAATGTTTCATCTCCATGCAGGAGGTCAGAGACAGCCAAAATAGCTGCTTATTGAATTCCATTCCCATACTGGGGATGTCTCCAGCACTCTGCCCTTACCTATTATTTGGCAGAATAAGGATTTGAAGATGTATGTTACAAATGCAGCGGCTGATCAGGATATGAATAGGTGGTGTGATGCCTATTCAGGGGAAGTTAAAACTGTATTTCCACTTTAAAAATACAGTAATTAATAGTAATAATGGTTATAAAATAAACAGTAATAATGGTGTTCTCATAAGCACTCTGCTTGGATCTGTGACGTGGTCAACTGGTTTTTATCCCGTGGTATCGCCCATCTGACTGTGCTTTTTCCAAACTGCAGCTCAGCACCACCACTGCTTTGATCAATGCAGAGGAAAAGTTCTCCTCCCCTTAGGTGTTCCCTGGAGAGCCCAGGAGTGTGGTGTTATTCGGTCTAGTTCCTGAGCAAATTGTATTCCCTAAAACCTGTTGGACAGGCTGGGTTGCTGCATCAGTCTCTTGCTGCTATTTGCTGTTTCTGTAGTATGTCCTTCACTGTGTATGCACAATTTACAGGGTAAGGTGGATCTCATTCCCTTTTTTCTTTTTGTGAGTTCTTCATAAAAATGTAGATTAATGAAATAAGGCATTTATTGAAATTTGCAGAGTTTGGGAAGTGTGGGTGTTAACTCACTGACTCACTCTTCGTGCAAAAATTTTTGAGTTATTTTTGTTTTCCTGAACTGAAAGTTACAGTTGGATTTTTCAATTGACCATCCTTTGACATTGTCCTGCATTGTTAGATAACCTTTGCAAACCAGTGTAGATTTTTTTCAGTATAGCTCACGTGTCTCGTGGCTAGGCAAGCATGAAAGAATGTGTGTTGCTAGTTTGTAGGTAAGGGTAGGTTGGCCTGTATACAGAATGCAGCTTTTCCATGGAAAATTACTTTTTTAAATGGAAGAAAAATTGTATTTATTTTTCGTTGTAGCTGTTGTAAATTAGGGCAAACATTAAACCAATCTGTGTCCTTTTAAGTTCATTCTCAAAAGCACAGTGTACATTCTGCCCTTTTTGGCTTGGGATACTAACAAGTTAGACAATCTCTGTGTAACTTTAATTATGTTTTTCTCTGCCTGACCACACAATGTGAACTGCTCTTCTGAAGCAATTAGCAAAGAAAAATTGGGATGACTGCAGGGAAGCAGAGGCTTGCATTGTTTACCTTTCTAAAAAGTTTGAATAACTGGTTGGGTTTTTTTTTTTCTTTTATGGAAGTGATTATGCTGGATTTGTTCTCTTTCAGTTTATAAAAGTTTAAAGATGTAGAGTAGTTTATTCTTTCTGGTCCTAGCTGGGTTTTTTACTAAATATTAACTAGCTGGTGTTCAATTAGCATAGCCAAACTGTAAAAATGCTCTTGGTTGCTGTCAGTTGGTTGAAGAGTCTTCTTGAGAGTGGGTTCTACAAGCACATGAGGAATGATGGGGAGAAGGGGTAAAGAACAAAGCAGCAGGAAGGTGTGGAAACCATGAAGAGCAAAGATGATGTGAGCCTGAAAGTGATTAAGTCCTAAAAGTCACATGAGACGTGCTAGTGAGCCATTTAAAGCCAAGGGTATTGATTCCATCGATTGTTGAATTAAACTGCAATTTTAGCTTTTCCTGTGGAGGCAGGATGTAGTAGAGAGCTTTACAAATTCTTGTGACCACTGCATTATTAATCTTGCAGCAATTTCCTTTGTCATGAGGAAGATGTAAATGAATTTGTTAATTCTAAACTACAGTGAAGTACTGCGTTAGGGACTGTCTGTGGTTGGTGAGGAGGTTGCAATGATAAGTGGAAGAGGGATATTTGTTAGATTGCATAATCCCCATAAGAGTTGTATAAAAAAGAAAGCCTAAACCAAACAACCTTTCAGATTTTAAAAACCTACCAAGTGGTCTCAGATGCCTCTACTCAGACAACCTCATTCTCCTCATATCCTAAAAGCAATATTTGGTGAAATACAAGGATATCAGAGTGCTCTGACCTGTAAACTGAGGGTAATTTGGCCCTCAGTGGGAGGTCTGGCATTTGATAAAGTCTTGAGTTTCCAGGCCTTGAGCCAAGGAAAGTGGAATTCATGAGGTCAGTCTGTGGAGTTCGTGTTTTTGAGGGACAAAATGTGTAGGTCACATTATTCCTCCATCACCCTGGCTGGTTGGCTCAGAGGTAATTTGTACCTCAAAGACTTTTGCTCCTTTAATCCCAATAGTGGCGAGTGGTAAAGGAAGAGCACAAAAGACAAAACCGTGGCTAAGTTTCTAGACAACAATTACTGTGCACAATAATTGCAGCACAGAGGATGGGTGAAGAGAGTTGGGCCGAGTCTCCACTTATTTCATCCCTTAGTCTTCCATTTCTCTGGGCTGGTTGGAGGTTTCTTTGCCTAAAAGAAATGAAGGGGAGCAAGCAATTGCAAAGCAGGGTATTTGCTACTTAGTGTAGAAAACCCCTCTTACTTAGGTAAGATGGCAGCTTCTGAGTAGGATGGTCCCCTGTGGCTGACTGGTAGATATAAAAGTGAAAACTCTGTGTTCACTCTTGGCCTTTGCACTCCTTAATGATGTTAATAAGCCAACCTTTAACAGATGAAATATGCCCTAAAAATAAAACCATGGAACAGTGGAGGTTCACCTCATTTCTCATTGCCAGAAGTCTACATGAGAGGGATGATGGTTTCATAAAGTAGATGACAAATGTAAAACATAGATTTGCCCCATTATCTTTCTTAAAATGTAAAATTCTTTCATATATGTTGCCTGTCACTAAAAAGCAATGATTTGGCTTCAAAATTGAGAATGGACTTCCTGCAGTAAATACATGCCATCTTCTCAAGAATCCCAGTGGTGATAGTGGGTGGTAGCTTCTGCAGGTGACTGAGGACAAAACTTTGGTGTTTTCCTTTCCTCCTGCCCCTGATCTGTTTGCCATTTGTCTGTCTTCCAGTAGATTTTTTTTTTTTGTAATACCCAGTAACAATAAGTGGATGTTGCAAATAATGGTGTGCAGAACAACAGTGCTTGTGAAACTGCACAGCTTGCTCTGGAGTTCAGCAAGGAGGAACTTTATTGCCTTGCTGAACATGGCTGAAGAGGCAGAAATCAAAATTGTACCTATTCTGAATGAATATTCTGATTAAATAATCCTGGTTAAGACACTAATACCCCAGTTCAACAAGGTACTTTATGATCCTGTCTTCTTCCTCATGTTATGAATCTTGTAGACTTGGAAGCGAGGAAGAACTCTGAACCCCACAGCTGCAAGGATTTTCTAACTGTAGGTAAAAGAGGGGAGAGGGGTGATTTCAAAAGCAGATGCTCAAAACATGCAATTACATTTCACACCCTTCTGAGGGCCAGGTAATAGGAATAATTTAGTGTGGCATTGCAAGCAGTTTCATTCAGAAGGGAGGCACCCCTAAGGAGAAAGAAATTTCAGTCCATTTACAGTTCTCCTGTGTTATACATTATTGGGTTTTGTGAGGGAATGGGGTTTTTTAATTAATTTTTAAGTCAAGTAAACCTGTTGCTATACATCTAATTGATGTATTGGCAATCAGTATGTCCCACCTTGCTACTGTCAGCAAATCCTGCCCTTTTGTTTTGATAGAAATACATCATTTAAAATCCTTCAGGTTTACATAATTCTGGTTAATAGGTTTGTTTCGGAGCTTGTAATTCTCTTTTGTGTTGCTTGTCAGAGGCAGGCTTGTGGTGATAACAAAACACAGCCCTTAATTTGTCTGATGGATTGTTGCATATTGTGGCTTTGATTTCAGTCAGTAGCAGCAACATTCGTCTTTCCCTATGGATGGCTTTGGCAGAAAATCAAGAGTAAATGAACAGAAATTCATCCCTTAATTCCAAGCAGTAGTCTCATCAGGTAATTCCTGAGGAGGAGTGGGGAAGCTGCTGCTCCTGCATTTGTTGGTGTTGATTTGTTGATCTCTTGGTGGCCTTCTGGCCATGGAAGTGCAGTGTTGTTCGGTTGCTGGTGCACAAGTGGACGTGGAGTCATTGCTGAGAGTGACCTGCTGCCACCTGAGAGTGGCATAAACTACCTGGGCAACTCCACACTTCCAGGTCAGCCAAATACCACCCAAAATTAGAAGGCTGTCCTGGAGAAGGAGCAGGACCATCCTGCCCCTGATTTCCCGGGTGAACTATGAAGGGTGGTCACTCTCAGGGCTGTGCTCTGGGAGAAATGCAGACCCCAAAGCATTTCTCTACCTGCCAGGGAGGAGTGCCTACCCAGGGATGGGATGTGATCCAAAGGAAAGGTTCTTGTTGGTGCCAAAGCAAAGATTTCTGTGTTTCTGAAGAATGAAACTATATATTAAGAGTAATTCTTAACAGATGTGTGATGCAAAATTGAGCTAAATAAAGTCAGAAACTAATTCACGGGACTGTTTTCTCCGATGAACTTTTTTTCAGTAGGGTTGTTCAGCAGTTTTGTATTCAACTGAGTCAAACCCTTTGCTTTCCCTACTGCACCTGAAGCTACACTCTTGCTTGAAGAGAATAAAGGGATGCCTGGCTTTGATTCTTCATTACATCTCAGAAGAGGCCAAGAGGAGTGGCTTTCTTCAGCCTTAGGATGAGAAACTAAGGGGACACCTCACTGCTGTCCCCAGCTCTTGCACAGCCATGAGAAACAGCAGCAGCTCTGCTTGTCCCTGCTCCCTGGGAGAGGCAAGTCCCAGGCACCTGAATCCCTGAGTGTGACAGAGGGAAAGGAGGGGCAGCAGGTGAGGATAGTTCCCACAGGTATGGAGTAGGAAGGCTGGATGCTGCCAGGTACTGGGGAAATAGGGTAAGGAGGAGCTAGGAGTGAACCCAGGCCCTTTGTGCTGGTCTTGGTCTCGCAGCCTCTGGTGTTTTGGGTCAGCCTTGATGTGTGCTCTCTTCCTTCAGACTCAAAGAATAACTTTTCCCAGATGTGGGAGATAATCAAGAAGTGCTACCCCAAAGGGCAAGGGGAAGGAAAAACATTCCTTCCAAGGTCACAGAGACTGCGTTTGCTTTTATTAAAATTGTCGTTGACTCTTAATTATGGAACATTAGCTTTGAAATTTCCTGCAGAATCCACTGTGTGTAAATCACTTTGTTCCATCAAAATTTTGACCTTTTCAAACATACATTGTGACATCCCAGGACACTATGTATTTCAGACTGGAGATTTAAATCATGAAGTTTTCCCCTCTGGCTAAAAAAATTTCTTTCATCTAAGTTGTGTATGGCAACTATTCAGTTAGCCCACAGTGTCTTTTATCCAGCAAGTCTTTAATTTTTCCCATTTATTAATATCTTACATGAGCATAGAAACCAGCTGAGTAAGCTGGATTCCACCAGAAGGTGTTTCAAAGTGACTTTAAGACAGTTGTTTCCAGATGAAGTACCTTAACGTAATTTTTTTTTAAAAGCTGTCAGTTAAATATACAGTGGAATAAAAGCTAAGCAGGAAGAAATTAAAATAAACAACAGTGTAATTTTAAGATGGTCAGAGAGGGGTAGCCAGGAGCCACAAGTACCAAATCTGATTTTCAGCCTGTAGCCTGCAGATCCCTCTGGTAGCTCCCTCTGTGGGGTCTGTGAGGAGAGATTGAGGGAAACATGCATGGATATGCTTGTCAAAGCAGCAGACTGCCGGACGGAGACAAAATACCTGGAAAAGTGAGGTATGAGGGGAAAATTCACCATGGCATGTTTGGGGAGAGGCAGGCTGGGCAGCAGTGCCCTGCTGTGCAGATGAGCTGTGCTGCCGGGGGCCTGAGATGCTCTGTCAGCCTGTGTGGGCTTCCTCCACCTTTTGGAAAATGTACAGGGCTCTCTGCTTTCTGCATTATTGCATGGTACAAACAGGGTGGGAGGGATTGCCATCTCGATGGCAAACACTTGAAAAAATGCAAACAACGTGTTCTTCATAGGTGCACTGGAATGAGGCGTTTAAGGCAGCAGGTTCCCTCCCACTGCTGGCCTTCCAAATCAACAACGCTGTTTTATAACCACTGCCACTTGGGCAAGTTACACAAGATGCCTGTCAGATAAGATGTCAGAACATGTTCCCCTCTCCTCCTTGAGTTAATCCCCCTTTAACTTTTTATATCTTTTTCACAATAGAAGGAATATCTACAAGCACCTACTTCTGACCAATGTAACGTAACTCATGTTGACACCTTCTCTTGTTGCTGTCAAAGTCTTTTGTTGAAACTGATTTAAGGCTTTATAGGGAATTGAGTAGCTTCTTGTGAGGACAGGAAAGAAGGAATCTCCAAATATTTGAAATATGTGACAGAATGCACACTGAGTTCTTTATATAATCAGGCTTTCATCTGCATCCTCACATGAGCTGAAAAAAAATTTCTGCAGAGTTTTTAGGGTAAGTTTTGAACTGACATATTCTTTTGGTGATCAGAAATGAAGTAAGTCTCTAGTGACACTTCCAGAAGGTTTTTTTTTTTTGTGGCACAGCCTTCTTCTAAACTTGTTTCATAAGACTTACAGCTGAGTTGCTGGTAGGAACATGGGTTTTCATTTTTCAAATGTCTTGTTGTTGCATGGGAGCATTCAGAGTGAATATGCTTCTATGTGCTCTCAAAGGAAATGCATTAGGACTAAAAGGTCTGCTGGCAAAATTTTTTGTAATATCCTGAGCAGCAAATGCTTTATCAAAGGTCAGAGACCCTGAAGTTGCCTTTTCTGGGGAGGAAAGGTTGGTTCTGACTGAAAATAGAGCTCACTGACAAAAGTCTTGGTAGAGTGAAGCCTGCAGGAGAGCAGAGCTGCGTGTTGGGAGACACTGGCACAGGCTGGGGCTCTGCAGCTGGAGCCAGTGCTCCTCAGGATTGGGTTTGTGAACAATTCTCCAAAGGGCAAATGGCTTGGAATCTTGCTGACTTCAAACTGATCAATTGGAGCATAAAATTCCCTCAGAAGACAAACAGAGAGCAAAAAGAACTGGGAGAAATTATTAAGGCCATCACATAGGCAAAAGAAAGCTTCTGAGTACATTTGTTTTGTTTGACTAGCTGTAATGAATATTGGTTTGGGGGGATGTGTAGCTCCAATCAGTGTAGATATAGAATCCAGTCATGCTGGGTTCTCCTCGGCATCCCTTCTGTAAAATTTGCCTTTTCATCCCATAGCTTTGGGTTTCAGAATTTCTGAGTTCACATGAAAAATTCGAAGGCAAAGTTGAGTATGAGAGACAACTGGAAAGGTGTGTTCCAGTTTTTTTTCCTGGAATACTTGTTCTCACCACATGTTTGTACATAAATCTAAATTCTCCCCACTGCATATCACACAAAAATATCAACCATGACATAAAAAGACACTTCAAGTAAAAGCTAATTCTTGTCAAGCTGTTTATTCATAGTCATGCCTAGGTTTTGGTGGAAATGAGTGTTTGGCATCTTGCAATACCATTTATATGCTCACTTCAAACAAGTCATTACAGTTGATCTGTTCAAGAATCCAGAAAGCTCTTCTTCTTCTTGAGAAGTGATGCCAATATGTGTTCTGCTTGTTTTCTTAAAAGAAATTTCATCTGGGTTCAGCGCACTTGTAGGCCAGCTTTTATTTTTGAGGTTGGCCAAAGTATAGAGAAGCTGCTGGAGTTTGTAAAAGCTTAATAGTGATTATTTAAAGCAGGAAAGGTTATTCAGTGAGGTTAATTCTGAATAAGAGCATGATCAGGTCTTACATTCTTAAGACTTATTTTTAGTATGACTATGGCTGATGCTGAGTAAACCTACTGCGCTGCAGAGCTCAACAGATCCTTCCCCTCACATTTTTAGAATCTCTGGAGTTTTAGAAAATAATAGAATAAAATTTTCTGTGGATAATAATTGTAGTGATTTTTTTTAACTACCCTTTTTCTCCACCGTGTTTTGCTTTTTTCACTCAGAAGTGTTTATGTTTCTTTGGAGGGTTGTGAATCCTCAAGTCAGCCATTTTAACAAATGGAGTGTGTGATGTTTAGCAGCCACCGCTGCTGGTATCTCTGGAAACCAGACTGGTACTATAGAAGACTAAATGTAGGCATCTAGCTTGGCAAGCTGGCAGCTGTGCAGGACTTTTATATTTATACAGGACTTTCCTATTTCCTCTGTGACTTAATACACCTTGCCAACAAACCCTGTATTGAGATTTTGCTCTATCAGAGATGACAGTGAGTTTAATCCCAACACAAACTGAATTTTCAAGTTCTCGCAAAGTCTAAATTCCCATATTAATGTATTTTGGCAATAGCCTGAAGGTACCTGACAATGCAAAACGTGCATATAAATGACTGTTTATATCTCTTTTTTAATGTTTATGAATACGAATAATTTCACATTCAGTTCACTTGTACTCCATGTGTATTCTTTACTTGTGATTTTAAATAGCATTAAATTCTCTCTTCAAAATAAAATACTGAAGTAATAATCTTGGCCTCTAAAATCTTGACAGAAAAGAGATTCTATTTTTAGATTGGTGAATCCACTCCATTTTGATATTCTTATGTATCTTTTGAGAGAATATATACTCAGAACCCATACAGATGTGAAGTTACAGTTACTCAATGATACTCAAATGTTTCACTTTCCTTAGTAAACTTATGTTTTATTTCTCAATTAAATTATTTCTTCTCAACTCTAGAGATGTAACAACTTCTAAACAAATCGAACAAATGGGGGAAGGTGCAAAGAGCTTTCAGAGGCTCTTAAGCTATTTTTGTATATTGCAATGCTTTCATATTAGAAATCAAAATCTTAGCCAACACCTTTTTTGTTGTTGTTATTTTTGCCTAAGAGAGTCCCCTGAAATGAGTATGACAGTTTTCCAGACAGCTGAATGTCTGATTCCAGCATTCACTGTGTTAGCAGATATAGGGCAGACTTTGAAAGGGTTTCTTCTTAATTTAAGTGGAGGCTGAGGCAGAAGGGAGTTTGTCTGGTCTGAGTGTCTGCTTTGTCTTAAGGTGAAGAATGGTAAAGCTGACAGTGACTGACTTTTGCAAGAATTCTTTAACAGGCAGAAAAATAGGGGGAAAAGAGAGAAGCATTTGAAAGAAAGGTGAGTATTTGTGATGTCTCCTACTTTTAAGAAAGGAGAAAAAAACGCTTCTTCAGAAAATTGAAAGTGACAGGCTCTGAACTTATTCTTAGTATTATGAGAAAGAGCAGCGAAGGAGCAGGATCGCAGTTCCTCTGTGATGATTCTTTTATTTCTTAGTTTTTGCATTTACTGTTTTTTGCTGCTAAATTTAAGACTAATGAATGACTAGATCCACCAATTCCTTGTCACATTTCTAGTTTTCCCATTTTGGTATTCCCTGCAGCCTTCCAAGTGTCTTTCTTCTTACCCATTCTCCATTCGATCTCTTTCCTTACTACCGTGTGGTTCAGAAAAGCATCCCCCGTTACGTACTTTCTTTTTTTCCCCACATGTTTTGTTTCTCCTCATCCTCATCTCAATATGTTGAAAGCTTGGGTAAAAGTTTAAATTCAATATTTTGACGAGTCTTAGTACAGTAAATTTTCTTCAGTTTTAATGTGCAGACCTGCTTTAGAAGGATCGAACATCTTCAAAACAGGATGGTTATTTCTGTCTCTGCAAATGTTGCCTTGCAGTGACACTTGTCAGTAGTAATTCCCTTGTCTGGTAGAAAATAAAGGATAGAAGTTGGTTAAGCCAACATCTACTTTTTTACTTACAGTTTATGTTGGCTTTTGTGGTAAAAGGTGGCATCCATATCATTTGTCACATGAACCTATATTTAGCAGAAAAAGGAGGAAAATAGTGTTGAGTGCAATCTGCAGTTTGTGCTAACCTGTGGAGGAAAACAGTATTTTACATCATCTACAGCTAGTGCTAAGCTTTATTGTCATACCAGCAGTTTATTGTCTGTCCTTGCTGATATTGATGCTCCTTGTTCCAGGCAGACACGACGGAAGCCAGAAGCACCCGCGGTCACGTACGCAACATATCGGGGTTCTGCGAGGATCAGGCAGCTCCTGAGGAGTCAATCAGAAATTGGAAAAGGAGAAGAAAGTCCTGAAAGCAGGAATGCTTCAACAGTCAAAGAAAATGGAGAAGTCCGAACAACTGTGTCTGTGAAATCAGGTTGCCTAATAGAAGAAAATGGAAGAGATGAGGTTGGAGATCACCAAGATGATGCCGTATTCAATTCTTCTACAGTTAGAGTGGGAAGCAAACAGTCTGGTAAAGCTCAGCATTACTTGGGCAGAAGTAAACATGAAAGAACTGCAAAGGCCACAACTTTATCCACTGAATCATGTCATGAGCTACACTTAAGAAATACACCTGCTTTAGCTGCAACCAAAGTTAAAAGGACGTTTTCACTAGATTCGTTATTGCCATTTAGGGGTAGAAACAGTGGGATCCTAACCAATTCCACTTCCCAGAGTACTCATTCCCTTAAAGTCAGTTCTGCCAATAATTTGGTTGGAAAAGAAGATGGACTGCCAGGAGAAGCAGAAACTTTGTTTCAGACAGACAAAAAAGCCACTTCTACGTTAAATAAAGACAATTACTGTAGTAAAGCAGATAATAAGGAATCTCCAAAAGAAATACAAGATGATTGTTTACATGCACCCAAGTCAAAAATCAAGACAGTTAATGAAGAACTGCAGGTGGGGAAGGGAGAATTTTGCTCTAATCATCAAGTGGATAATCACACAGAGCAAACGTTGGATGTCCAGAGGCTTCATTTCAGTACCACTACATTTCAGCAGAAAGCAGATCAGCACACCGGGAGTGACGGTAAAGACAGTGATCCAAGAAATGGTGATGCACAGAAAATTGTGACAGCTGTGGAAAGAGAGCAAAATCCACAGAACTTTCCTGCTACCGTTCTTTTTCCTTTTAATGAGCAAATGCCTACTTCACTCAGCATGGAATCCAAAGGAGGAAAGTGCTTGGCCACAGGCAATCTAACCACTTCAGTGTCATTTATTGGACATGATGAAGATACAGTCATGGGCAGGGGGACTGGTAATGAAGAACTGAGTGAGTCAGGGAAAGCAGTGCATGTACAAAATGGTCACAGGCTAATCCATGTGGAGAATTCTAAGGATACTGCCACACAGCAGATTGGTTTTCCTTGCCCAGGAATGGAGAGTGAGGAAACAATGAAGGTTTTGTCTGAGGCTGCAGTGGAAAACCTTGCTGATGTGTCACCATGTCTGCATGGGTGTCAAAGTGTGAAAACTAATTTTGATGAGCTGACAGTGCTTCCAACCCACGAGTCTACTCCTGTGTTAGTTCCTCATTCTGCCTTGAGATCTGAAGGAAAGCCTTTGACCAACCATTCTGCTTTCACCCATGAAAAAGATGATGTAGACTTAATTCCTGAATCTCCACCTGTTTCTGAAAATAGGTGTATTCATTTTTCTTCCAAGAAGGAAAAGGAAAACAGTAATAAACTTAGACTATCACTCACAGTAATTGGTTCTTCATCTGACAAACGAGGAAAAATGCTTCCTTCTGCCACTGACTCTGAAAATGGCCAGATTGCTGCTTCTGAAAAGGACAGCTTTATTTTTCTGGCTGCAGAGTCTGGGAGAATAATCCCTGTGGACAGGCTTATGGAGGGGCCACCTTGCTCAGGAGATCTGACAACTTTGTGCCCAGCAAATTCTCTGGAATCTGAGATTACTCCTCCTATGCATGATAGCTCTGCTAATGGAGTAGATGCAGAGGTTGTTTGCATCTCCAGGCCCACTTCTCCTCCTCTGGTATCCAGAGAAGCCTCCAACCTTCCTGTTTCTGCCTTGGAGACGTCCAGCACTGCTCAGGGGAACAGTAATTCTTCCAGTCACAGAGCTGGTGATGGGGCAGATGAGAACTCCTCCATACAAGAGGCTGCTGACAGCAGTGTCCTGGCAGAGGCAATGCCATCACCCATCTGTCCCTTGGAATCTTTGAAAACCGCATCTGAGTCAGCCCCTTCTGAGACTGTATGTAGGGATCCTGTGGGACAGGTGATTCTTGGTGCTTCTGCTCCTTTGGAAGCCCTTTCTGGCCAAAAAGCTGCTGTATCTGCCCAGGCAAATGGGCTCTGTTCTGGGAAAGGATGGGGAGATACTGATGTGGAGGGACAAGAATATTCTTCTTTCCCAGATAGTGCTGTTTTGCTGAAGAAAGCTGAAGAAATAGTGGACTTGGTCTTACACTTGGCTAGAGAAGAAATAATAGCAAAAGAAGGGTTTGGTATCTGCCAGCTTTGTGGGAGCAAGGATGGTTTAAAAAATATGGATATTGCAAATTATCAGAAGGCTGAAAGTGTACAGCTGGCAGCAGGAGAAATGCAGTCAGCTATGCAGTCATTAGAAGATTTTAATGAGACCTGTGTAGGAGCCTCATCTTCGTTTACAGGAAATGAAAGAGTGGATACAAATAATCAAGATGAAAAGATACTCTCTTGCATCCCCGATAAAATTGACCTACATAGGGCGCTAGCACTAAAAGCAAAAGAAACAGTTGATGGGGTCATTAACTCAGCCGTGCAAAAACTGGCATCCAATCAGCAGCCAGACACTGAGAGGCTTTCTGGAAAGGTTCAGCCTAAACCTGAGGCTGAAATGCCAAAGACTTTAAGTCTGGATATGAGGTTTCCTGCCAACACTCAGGAAGCAACAGAGATTGGGGAAACTCAGACTGTAGCTGTAAACTGTGAAAAGGCAGATTGCTCAGGTCCTCCTTTGCTTCCAGACTGTATGGAAAATGGCACAGGTTGGCCCCAAAGGGATGGAAAGGTACCAAATAATGCAATTACTTGTCAAACAAATGGATTTCTTCCCTCTGGCAGTTTAGCAAGGCCAGAAATAGATCTTCTGACACCAGCAAAAGAGAGGCACAATGGAAAGGTGTGTGACCATTTGGCTGCAGCAGAAATGTGTGGCAAAGTATCAGCAATAAGTAGAAAATCTGATGGAACTTTACATTTTACAGATAGAGATGCTGCTGTGACTGAAGAAACGCTTTTGCCATTGCAGTTAAAAGGTTCATGCAATAATACAAATATGCCAGAGTGCACGCTGCTGCCAGCTGTAAATGTTAATTTGTCATCTTCTATGCGTGGTGAAGAATGTGTCAGCCTGCAGAGTGACTCCAAAGATAAAAGCAGCCCTCAGATGTCTCTGGAAAGCAATGCAGAGAACTGTCTGTATGAACACTGTGAGAAAGAGGCTGCAGAGGAAGCGCCTGTACGAGTAAAAGCAACCTTACAGAATTCCAAGGCAGCAGAGGGTGAAGAGGAACTCGGAGAAGGGGCAAATGAGGGAGCAGAGGTTTATACTGGATTAGATACACAGCCCATGGTATCTGAACTGTCTGTTCCTGGAGAGGGCAGTGAAGGGAAGCACTGCTTCGACACAGTCTTTGCCCAAAACAAGGAGAATTGTGAGAATTGCCTGAAGCAGGCACAAATGAAGGGTCAAGACATGGAGAGAAATGATCAGCTTGAAGAAAATGGCCTGGACTGCAGCAATGATATGAAGGAACCAACAGAACTTTTGGCCTCTTCTCCACTAATTGAACAGTGGGAAAACAGTTCTTTTACCATCATTTACGAAGATGCTCTTCAAACTGAGAACAAATCTGTCTCAACTGATGAGGTGCAAACTGGTTCTGTTTCTCCTTCTGGTTTGCCTTCAGATGATACAGACCATCTAAGGTGTGATAGAGCAAGGAGTGAGCAGGAGTCAGCCTGTGTTTATGGGCAGGACAGCAAGGTGAAGGAAGCAGCAGAGAGCCGGAGCTCAGAGTCGTTCCTGAGCGTGGAGGCCAAGCGCTACAGAGTTTATCCTTTCTCTCTGTCTCCCATCTATGAGGATGACAGCTCCCAGGAAGATCTGCTGTCCGGGGACATGTCTCCAGAAAGTCATCGTGGGGGAGTCTCCAAGGACAACTCTGAGCACACCTCTGTGCTCTCCCTCCTCCAGTCGGTGTCCGAGCGCTTGCAGTTCACTGCTCGCTTCAGCGAAGAGGAGGAGGATGAGGAGGATGGGGTGGAGGAAGAATCTTTATTTGAGGAAAATATTCTTCATGCCGAGAGAGAAGACAACTGCCTCTCCAGTCCGTGCAGAGGGAATTTTAAAGCCACCCCTCAACCAAATGACCAAAGTAGATCTTTTCTTGGACAATCGTTTCTTCTTTCAAAAGAACAGCTTGACTCACAGGAGCAAGCAGAACAGTTTCCAAACGTGTCTTCTCCCAGTCAGACACCTTGTAAACCAGTTCCAGAGAAAGCTGATGCTGCTGTAACACAACCTCCGACAAGTGCGTACTACCAATACTTGAAATCTGCCAGAGCAAGCTCTTCTGAGAAGGGGACCAGGTTTGGAAGCACTCTCCAGGACATGCTGCAGCCAAAGATTCATTGGTTTCGAGACAACACCGTGCCAAAACTGGGAGAATTGTCAGCGGTATGATGTCATGTCACATGATGTTTATAATCAAAGTGATTAGCCCAGATTCAAAGTTGCTGCCTCCTTTTCCTCCTTGCTACCTTTTAATTAAGTTTTTTATCATAAAAGTAGTTCCAAAGTTTTTGTCAGAAATTACTAGGCATTTTTATGTCATAGTTCAAAAAGAAAGCTTTCTGATAAAATAATTTTTGAAAGATAACAGTCTTGGTTCAGCACACAGGTGAAAGCGATTTAACTGTAAAGGAGAGTATGTGAACAGAAGGTAAAATAGGGCAGTATGCATAATAAAAAGTTTCTATAATAGCTCAAAACAGACTTCTCCATGTTAAGGACATTTCAGCCTGAAGATGATGGAATTGCTTTTGTATGAAAATTGTTCTTTTATTTCTTTCACTTCTGAGATTAAAAGAGCTGTCTTGTTAAAAGAAAAAAAAAAAAAGAAAAAAAAAAAAAAACAACAAAAAAAAAACCACCACCACTAGCTTACTGGGTTCTTTGATTGTTTCATCACAATGTCTCCTACAAACTATAGCTCAGTTAGCAAGTAAATAACATAGCTCCTTCCATAGATTAAAATTTCTTTTTTTAGTTTGCTTAAATCAATGGCAAATGAGGGTATGGAAACAGTTCTTCCCATGTTTAGAATCTGAAAGTGCCACGTAGACCAAGTATGTAACTGGAGTCTTTCCACGATGTTGGGAATACTCAGTCTGTGTTAGATGTATCTTTTGTTCTTTCCTCTGTTAAGAAATGCAGTTTATTGTTTGCTGGGAAGGGGTAATATGTTTGTAAAGGTTATAACTTCCATACAGCTCTTCCTTTCTACCACATGCTGCTTTCCACTGGTTGACCCTGTTAAATAATTTACACCAGCTCTGAATGGCAGTGAAACAAATCTTGGTTTTTTCTACTAATGACAGTTGTGTACATATACAGGAATAGTGGACTCAGAATACCTGTCTGCCTGTGCTTTGTGCCACTGTTGTAGTTTTTAATAGTTGTTTGCCATGTCCTTTTAATTTCAGAACCTCGTTGACAGGTCAAGTCTAAAATACAACCCGAGACCAGGGAAGGTAAGCAGAGTTTGTGTCACTTAAATCAATGTGATACATAGAATAATTTGTCATACTGTAATTTTTGAATGGAAAGCACCTGAAGTTGTTAGTCTAATTTTCTGTACTTTTATGTATTAATAGCAAGTGCTTCCCCATGCTAATAGTGAGAATATATTATTTAAAATCCCGCCACTGGTGATTTTGCTGTCTTTCTCAGCAATTGCTGTTTTCATTGAGTGGAGTGTTTCATAAAGGAAGAAACTGTGTAGCTTCTCAGTTGAGTGGGCACAAATTGCAAGTAGAAAAAATAACTCTCTGTGCTCTGTGTTGAAATGGGCCCTCATTTCCATGCATTGTGTATTGTTTCAGATTATTATTTATGATACTTGTGGCAACAAAAGTAAACAAGAAGTTCATTCTGATGTGCTAGATGCCTCATCGTGGATCTTTCCCATTGGAACAGTACTTAGGATAATTAGAGGATGGTAAGAAATCCAGGTCATATTTAAATAGAGTCTTTCCAGAAGACTGCATGTGTGTTCCTCTTGTATTTTTATTTCTTTTACTTATGACACATGTCCCATCTGCAGTAGTGTCTTTTTCTTGGTTTATAATTAGACTGATACCAATGAAAAAGCATAAATCAAGGCTTTATGAGCTGCACTAAGAAAAAAATACTGTTTCTCCTGGGAGCTAGCTTCAAACATAAAGTTTCTAATAGAGCCACAAGTGAATTTAGAGCTCTTGCCTGCAGTGCTGAGCCAGTGCAGACATAATCATGACTAGGAATATGTGTATTAAAAAAAAAGATGGATTTTTACAGTTCAGTTTCATTATACAGTAGCTGTTGCAAAAGGACCATCAAATGAACATTCTCAGCTGCTAGTTTTAATGTGGCATAGAAAGGAATGTGGATACAGAAGGATATATACAAGGACCTTTAAGTTTGCTTTGGGAAGCTGGGGCCAGGTCTGTGTCAGTTGTTGGATTGGAATTTAATTGGTGGAGCTTACAGGGAATGTTTCTGACTGTCAGCCATGCATGTCACATTTATGCAGTTTAGACAGCCTTGTCTGGTGTTGCATACATTCCTTTCACATCCTAAGAAATGCTGAATGCCATTATTAGTGTGTTTTATGCCTTTTGTAGTGTCTGCCTGAACAGGACACGTTTGGATGTGACAGTTAATAGATTTTTCCTGGTAAAATAAGGCTGTTCATTTCCACTGTAGTTTAGCTGTATTTTTATGCTATGTTTTGTCCTGGAGAAGAACTGTGTATTTTATTTTTCAATACCAAAGTGAATGTGACCACTGAAGGACAGCATAAGAAAGGTGTGATATTTATCTTGGTATGAAGAGCTTTTTCCTGGGCTTCCCATCAGATGTGCTCTACCAGCAATGACTCAGTTCATTTTATCATTATTGCAGCTGGATTTTTTATGAGAAACCAAAGTTCCAGGGTCGAAAACATGTACTAGAAGAAGGAGAAGCTGTGCTGGATCACCTTTGGGATCTCCCAGGCATAAAACATCATCAAAGAAACCTCACGGTTGGTTCAATCAAACACGTAACAAAGGTACAGACTTTCTCCACGATATTCTCACATGCATAATTGATTTGTTGTTGGTCACAGTGGAAAGTGTGTGTGTAGTATTCTTGGCTTTATTCAAATTTGCTGTCACTCAGTTTTTTCACTTTCTAGATGATAAATTCCAAGGCTTTTGCTGCACTAAATTTCCCTTTCTTCCTGACTTAATGAGCAGGTGGATTCGGTTTCTTTGCCACCACCCTCACGTGACACAGCCTCTCCTGCTTTTAGATATTTACCTATCCAGTTATTTGTAATTAAAATGAATCAGTTTTTGAGGAAGCTTTTATCTTAAGCTTTCTGCTGTATGGCTTCTGCCTCAGTAGTAGTTGGGTTTCCAATCTCGTTTGTACAGTGTAGCCTCCAAAAGCTGCTGCCATTCGCTCTACAGCTTTTGTGCAGTCTGTAGGATTTCCACTTGGACCAGTGGTACACCTACAGCACTTGGCTCTGCCTACAGCCATCAGTTTAGAAAGCTTTCTGTTGAAAAGATAAGAATCAGATCTCTAAAACTAAATATAATACATCCATTGTTATTCAATGAATGAGGAATATATTTTCCAGATCTTGTGATTTAAGAAGACTTAGTGGTCTCCTTGTTCAGTGTAACAATCCAGTTACTCACAGGGCAGTGGCCCTTGCTGTGAGTGAATTACTATTTGAATCACAATGTGAAAGATTTTCAGTGAAGTGGTTTTTGTGTTCTCTGCTGGTATGGAGGTCATTTTAAAATTGATAACCTTTTTGTCATCAGTACAGGGGCATAATGTCATAACAATTGGAAATACTTTTTCATTCTCTTAAAAAACTCTGAAATTAATTAATTCAAAAGATGCTGATTGAAGACAGGAATAATGAAGTTAACATTTATTTGATCGAAACAAATTAAAAGCCTTTGACCAATATGAATGTTGATCAATATATGGAAGGCAATTAAATAAATGAAGTTATTAAACAATAACAGCCAAGGGAAGCTGGATGTGTCTTAGGTATGAAAGACTCTTGGATAGGAAAGATGCTGTGTTGAACTTCATCGTTGACTCAGTCATTCACTTCGCAGTACAGCTAAATAGGTTTGACTTTTGTTCTTCTTCCACTCTGTGGTTCATTTATTTAGAACACAGATGGAAAGCTTTGTTACTGTACCCTCGTTCAGTAATCAACACTTTCCTCACGTAAGTTAAACCTCCAGCAGGTATGGTTGGTGAGTTTAGTGCCCTCACTAGGCCAGGTTTTGTCCTCTAAACCTTAATTCATGAAGGCATCCCTCCTTTTTCAGGTTGTTTTTTAGCTGCTGTGGAACTGCTTTTCGAAGGTAGTTTCCCAAAGTGCTTCCTTAATTATTTATTTTTGTGGAAAATATGAGCTTTGTTTTTATTTGACAAACGTGAATTCTTTTTGAGGCAGCTCACGTGTGTGTTTTACTGCCATTCTCTTTTTCATAGGCTTTCAGTGTCTTTTCTCCAGGGTAGTTTGACCATACTGGCTCTGTGTCCAGTTTGTCTGGCTTGTCTTTCAGTTTTTCAAGTACTTTTTTTTTATGGTCTTTGTTTAATGGCTGCTCAGTTGCCTTGAGTTAGCAGATTTGAACATTGGCTAAATATTTTAGAAGAAAACAGCCTGCCAAGAAGAGGAGAAACAGATTTTTACTAAGGAAACTGTAGGAGGTACATTTAATATTTTCTTTTTTACTAGCATATTGACTGATGAACAGTCTGCCAGTAGCTTTGTGCTCTTGATTTGGCTTCAAGCCTCCCCAAAAAGCAGAGATTTTGTTAATTTTTGGTTAGCTTGTGGCCTGGCTAACTGTGGATATGCATTAGGTGCTTATCCATGTGTATTTAATTTCAAAAAAATTGCGGGGAGAAGATTCCAAAGAAACAGATTGTGCAACCAGTAAAATGAAGACCTGTCTGAAATGATGTGGAGACTGATTTCCTCTAAGGCTGGGCAGCATGAGCCAAGGCTAGCAAAGTCTGCCTGCACACCCAGGTTCAGTGCAGCTCCTGCAGCACAGTCTGTTTAGCCAGGTCAGTTCTCTGGCCTACTGTGAATACGTATTTTGACCTTTTTGCACATGTTGGGCTTTTTTCTATCTGTTTCTGGAAGCCCAAAGAGGGTGCTAAATGTTATGTTCCCAAAAATAAGAGGCAAGAAGAGTTCCTGACACCTCCATTCTGGTATAGTCTTGTGAAGCACTAGTTTGCAAGGTGGCAGGGGATCTGAAACAGCAGTTTATAATCACTGTCTGCAGGATAGTTAGACAGGGAATAACTGGATTCCTTGTGGAGTCTCCTTAAGCAAAGCTCTTTGTGATGGGATTGTTCACTCTGTTACATAAAGGGTGTGTATTTTGTTTGTGTGGTTTGCCAGGTGAAAAGAAGGTAATAATTTAAGCAGGGACTACTTTGTCAGATGCCATAGGAAGACACCCAGCAGCTTCAGATGGTCTCGTTTGCTGGCTGGTATTTATAGGGCAGTAATCATTTATTTCCTTTGTGTTGTTTTGTTTACCAGCCTGTTGAGTTCTGTAGCTGGATTTAGTGGTGGTGGGTGACAGCAAGAGTGGTACAGTGCTGGAGCACTGGGAGGAAGAATTATGGATGGGTAAAAAAGCCTGGAGGACCAACAGGTCCAGTTGCAAAAAAAAGAAATAAATAAAAGCTCCAGAAGCAGATAGCATCCTAAAGCCAAAATGAGTATCTAAAGTAAAATGGTGTCTAGACTGTATTACAAAGCAATCAGGTGAATACCAGAATTAATTAGACTTGGTTTCAATAGGCTCTTCTCTCATCCTTGTTTTGGCATTTCCCTTCAGAAGCCAGACTTCAGTCATTCCTTGTCCTGTTGTTGACACGAAATCAGCCCAGTTAGAACAGGCTCATTTGATCACTTCAGTCACCACAGCTGAGACCTAACAGGGCTGAGTTTATTTAGCCCTGCTGGAGCTGTAACCCGAGATCCAGAAGAAGGAGAAACAACCGAGACCACCATGAGGGGGTTGAAGGCTTTGAGTCTGTCTCCTCTGCTGGATCTCTTGGTCAGGCTAGAAAAATGTCAGAGATGCCACTGAAGAGGGATATTTAGTGCTAAAGGCTTCAGGGTTGTGTTAATCCTCTTCAGAAGGAGCTTTCTGTGAAAAATCTGCCGAGGACCATGTTACTCTGTTGGAGGTGTCTGTAAGTGTTCCACGTGCTCTGTGAACATCCCAGCTCCTTGCAGAGCACGAGGGAAGCACAGGAATTCCAGGATGACTGTATGGGGGCGGCAGGAGAGAACCACAGAGTCAGGAAGGCAGAGAGGGATGCCTGGAGGCTGTGACCTACCTGAACATTTGCTGGTTGTGTGTTATCACTGGAAATAAGCTCAGCTGCCTCATGTTTGCCATGCTTTTTATTCGTTTTTGCCTGATGTGTCTGCATGACAATGAGTGCCATAAGTTTGGACTGCTTGTAGTGGGGGGTGGCACAGTTTGGGGGTGGCTTTAGGGAGGAAACCTTCCAGTTTGGGCTCTGGGCTGAAGTACTGTGGTAGCAGTTTTGCATGATGGTAGTTATGCATGTGTGTATCTGACTTCCAAATCTTGACGCCTTGCAGATGACAGGGCTTTGGACTGCAGGATCTAGTTCTCCACCTGACTGCTGTCATATTTGTGTGGTTTTCATTTTGTTTCTAAAGATGGTGGAATCTTTAATCTTTATTGAGAATGTTAAAGGAGCCTCTGAAAGTAATGAGAGCTGTTAAATATGCTCAGGCAAATATGAACATGCTGGGGCCAATATTTACCAAGCTAAGTTTGCATGCTTGAATTGTATAAATTAATGGCAGGGCACAGAGTGTACATCTGTAAATACATAGAGTTCATCTCATACAGTAATAATAAATGTTACCATTTTCTGCACTCTGTGCATCAGTACAGGTAAATTGAACTCCACATTTCAAAGTCAAGATGTGTATTTGTGACTTTAAAACAATGTGCTTAGAAAGTATGATGTACTTCTTGCTCAAACATGTTACCACCTTAAAAAATAAATATTTTGATTTGTTTTGGTGAAGACCTCAGTTTATTGTCTGGCACTTTATGAAAGAAATTTGTGGACTTGATCTAGAACACACACAAAAATATAATCACTATGAGCAGTAGGTTTTTATTTCTCTCAAAATCTGGCTGGAGAGAGATGGTGATAAATAGGAGAGACTTTATTACAAGTGCTTGTGCTTTACCTACCCTGGTACATTTGTCATCTCCTGAGCTGGAGACTGCCTCATGAGCTTCAGAGTCAGGAGAGCAGACTTGAAAAGAGCTTACAGACTGGCTTTTTGCAATCTTAAATGAAAAACAAAAACATAAGCCTCCTGCTGAATTAAAATTAAACGTACTCCATCTCATATTCTGTCTGAGCCCTCAGGCAGATACTTTTATTTTGTTACTTGTCTGGTCTTGTATGTACTTTGTTTCAGAATTTATCTGAAGCCATTAGGAGTCTGGCATCATTATTTGTGGAATTCTTCTAGGTGCAACTTCTGATTTTCTGCATCAAGCTTTATTGTTGGATTTATGAATTTCAGCCTTCTTACATATCAAATACTTTCAGAAAGAAAAGCCTCCAGACTTCAAATATTTCTCAATTATGATTTAATAAGATACATATACATGTGAAAACTATGGGGAGATTTTATTTTCTGAAAATCTTGTCTAGCAATACACTTAGAGTTGAGGAACGGAGTTCCTTAGCATTTTCCCCTAAAGCAGCATTCTACTAGAAAGTCTTTTTTCCTAGTTTTTCTGGGTTTGTTAATCTGAAAATAAAAATTCCGGTATTGCAGTTTTTGTTCTGAAAACAAAGAGTGAGCATTGTTTGCAAGGTACAATACAGAGGAAACGTGATTGTGCAGGAGGGAGAGTTGCCAAAGCAGTGTTACTGTATTACCTCAGGTCTTGGGAGGAAAGTGAAGCAATCCTCCTGTAGTGCATCCGTTCTAATTGCCACACTTAGTGCTGACAGTTCAATAGCTAATGAAAAATAATCTTACTAACCAAGGAGTGGGATGTTACCCCGTGAAAACCCCACTAAAAACCCACATGCAAAAGGAGAGCACTGCAGGTGCTGTCATGAGGTGAGCTGCTAGTTACAGCACCTCAGGGCTTTTGTAGGGTTTCTCTGCAATCTCTTGTGTTCTTCCTTTCAGAAGCCACAGTCCATGCAGGATCTCTGTCATGGTGTGCCCCTCCTGGGTCCTCACCAGATCCAGAAATTTGAGGGTGCTTCCCTGAGGACACCGTCAGAGGCCGCTCCTTATCCCTCTTCTCCAGGGCACGTGCAGGGGGCATCTTCCTCCAGCCACCCTTAGGATTTTGGGAATCTCTGTATGCTGTCCAAGCCCTCTGTCCTAAAGCAATTGGGGCTGTGTGGCAGGAGGAGAAGGGGAAGTGTTCTGGGAGGTTATCACGGAGAAGTGAAGTTTTCCAGCTGCGCACATGAGCTGCCTTTCGCTGTTCCAGAACACCCTGCTGAAACAGGGACCTGCAGAAGATCCTCATTGGTTCACAATGTGTTTGAGTGCTGGGGAAAAAAGTGTTGGCAATCCATTGAATATAAATACTGCAAAATGAGGGTGGCTCAATAAAATTACTGCAAATTCTAGAGAAGAGCATGTGGGCTACAAGTTTGTTCTCCAGTGTGGTATCTCAGTAGTAAATCTCCAGTAAAGAAATAGAGGTTGTTGCTTTGTGGTAAAAGGAAAATTGTTGAAGTGTCTGCTTAACAGAATGGATGTTTCCTAATGCTGATCTTTTTTTATTTCTTAATCTAAAATGCTGTAGATTTATTTAGCACAAAAAAAAAAAAAAAGAACTCGTACAGCTTGATACCATAGTGGGATTCTGCATTACAAAATTGAATTGTCATGGAGGGACAGAGGTGGGATATTAATAAATTGATATTTCTGGGATGTTTTAGTTAATGCATGCATCATGTGTGTTATGGAAGTATTGCCTTTTAAAAAAGAAGTCAGTATTATAATGCTGTTCAGTCCTTTGGCTGGAGAATATTTAAACTGGCCTTTTTTGCAAGTAGCCTGACAGCCATAAATTTCTTCTTTGAAAATTAGTGGGAGCTGGAAATTTACCTCTCGTGGCTTTTCTAAAACTTCCAGCCTCCATTTTAAAAAGAATAAAACCCTTCCATCATATGAAACCCCAGAGAAGGGTGAGAAGATGGGGCAAAAAAGGGAATGTTTGGGGGCAGAGTCTGCGAGTGTGGATAAACATTACCCTTTGATTTGTTTCCACAGGACTGTGGCATTCCAGAGGTGGAGTTCTGCCTGGCAGCTGATAGTACTGAGGGGCTTCCCATCTGCATACAGAGTGCAGCTCCCAATTTAGAAGAGCTGGATATTGAGAAAAACCCTTACATAAGAGTCAGATCAGGAGTGTGAGTACTGTACCTTTTTAACAGCATTCTGCCAGCAGGTAGAAAAGTAATATTAGGGGATGAAATTCAGTCAGCAACATGAACAATATTTAGGGGGTTTTGCTAGAAATCAGTAAACATGCATTTAATATTCCCAGCCCTACACATCAGCATTGTGCCCTGTAGGCTCCTAGTTTGAAGGCATTTTTCCTAGTTGCTGGCAGAAGTCTTAAGTAATTCCATATTTGAGTAGCTCTATAAATAGAGGAAGCAACTCAGCTATAATTAGCTTTTATTTCATTGGAGAATAGATACTGTCTCCCAAGTCACCCACCCTGTCATAACCATAACACTGTGGCTGAATACCAGAAAATGAGTGTTACATCATCTAGGCATTTCTCAAGCTACAGCCATATGCTGACATTCTGGAGGGAGGTGATGCAGAATGACACAGGCCCCTGGGTAGCCCAGAACTTCCTGTATTGAGCAGAATGGGCTGTTGTTCCCTGGGCCAAAACCTCACAGTTCCTGAAGTTTGGAATTTGTGTGGCTCTTCCCATAATTACCAAATAATTGCTGAGTGACATTAGCTCTTCTGTTACAAGTCTTGCCTTTCCACGTGAGCCAATCCCACAGTCCTCACAATCTTCCTTCCCACAATCTCACAATATGTCTGTGAAGCTTGAGGTGGGGAAGGAGTTAAAAACAGAATCCTGTCTTAGTTTTGACAAAACTTGGTAGTTTTAAGAAAATCATTTTCCATATGGCTCCATGCCTCTTCCTCCATTCCTTGTGTGATCTCCTAAACCTGTGTCCAGCTTCTCTACTCAGCTTTCATTTGGATTTCAAACAATCTGAAGGACTCCCAGCATTTTTAATCCTCATGTCAAAATTATGATAGCTTTCCAAAGGATTTTTATAAATAACCCTACTTTAATAACTTCCACTGAAAAAGTGACATGGGATTGATGTAAGAAGACTTCTAATTAACAAGATGACAATCTTAGATAAAATTCAATACAAACATCTCATCTTCAGTACTGACCTTTTTTTGTATACTCATAGAGTAGCAAGCTGGCTTTTTAAAGTGAATGAACAAATTGGTAATTTTCTTCTCTTTCATTCATATTTACCTTGGACTAAGAAAAAGTGTCTGAGATCTTCCTAGCAGTGATGTTGCCAGCATTATTTAAATACAACTTTGTTTTGATGTGCTGTCTAAAACATTATCTAGCTCTTACAAGTACAAAAAGGAAAATAATTTTAATAAGATCTTTGTATTTGGAATCTAATTAATGAACTTATTGAGTCATTTATCCTTACTGTTCTAGATGGCTTGCTTATTCAGACTTGAATTACAAGGGAGAGATGACAGTTTTGGAAGAATGTGATTCAGCACCTGAAATTCCTTCAGCAGATGTAAAATCTCTGCGTCCCTTAAGAATGGTGAGGACTCCACAGTTCCCTGATAAGTTGTGTGCCTTCCTTTTTTTATTACTGTTGCTTCCCCAAAGCAACAAAATTGTATTTGATCTAAACACAACTTGTGCTCTGATGTTGATTCTGGGTTAATCCTCCGTGGTTTGCTTTGGTCACTGTGGCTTGTTGGGCTTCTGCATCCCCCCAGCATCCTCCTGGGAAACTGCTGTTCATGGGAGGAGGTCAGATAGGACAGAAGGGCTCTTCACTTTACTACATCCAGCCTAATAGCTGTCTCTTTAGTCACTCAAGTGAGGTCAGTCTCTTATTCCCTCACAGAGCATCATTCACTCCCATTTCCAGAGAAGATGCATTTGTTGTGTTTGCTCTTTGACAATAAACAGCAATATGTTAGACTCTATTCTCTCTCTGTCCTGCTGTTCTCTCTCTCCTCTAGTGTGGCACCATTTGTGCTTTAGAAATTTGAAATGCCTACAACAAAGCTTTAAAAGTTGATTTTAAAAACTGGTCACTATCAATTAGTTTAAAAACATGTAGTAAACATTTACTTTAGATTTCTGGACCATGAAGGGATATTTTTAAATTGCTTGCAGTCTTAGAGCTTTGTCAGTGCACTGATTTGTTTGTAGGTCAGGTTTATAGTGTGCCTGGCCTTTTGAAATCTATGGCCAGCACTGGAAGTGGTGAATATAATTGCAAAGACTTCATGCTCTGGTAGTACTGTAAAACACATGTCAGAGTGGAACTTCAAGTTTAATATAAATAACTGTTTCCCCCCATCTGTTTTTAGGGTGGACTAAAGGTGCAGATGCCAATGAATGTCAAGGTAAGCAGAGTGTATTGAGAATAAAATATAAGCACATTAGGAATATGATCTCTTTATGCAAGCTGTTTTCTTTGGTGTGTGGTCTTTGATAACTATTCAGGGCTTGCTGCTGAAGAAAAATTCCCTAATGCTGCCGAGTTCACTTAGTGTTTGCTGAAGTGTAAAAGTACCAGTAGTTTGTTTTTCAGAGAATGTGAATTTGCTATAAAGTGAGTTTTTCTGACTTGACACATTAGTCATTGTAATGATAAAGGGATTGGGGGAGATTTTCCCATTTAACATACTAAGTTTGAAAAGAAAAGGAGAGGGAAGGGAGGAAGAGGACAAGAGTAAAACCCTTCCATCCTAGCCCCTATTCCAGTACAACAGTTGTGAATGGGACCATGATCCTTCTGTGATCTTAGGAGCTAAAAGCTGATCTAGACCTATTGCTCCTTTTTCCTCCTTCTATAAAAAGGTTGACACTTCAGGTAACTTTTAGTCATACAAATACATGCATGACTTGGGTGTTTTTCTGATAAATGCTGCAAGAGATATAAATATTGTTAATAGCTGATCTGATAGTGATTCAGCAGATGAGGAACTTGAAGAGGCTGTTAACTGCAGTCATGGAAATAACTTCAGCAAAGTACAGGGAGAGGCTTTGTGTCTACTTTTAAAGGATTAAGCTCAACATCGTGTTTTCTAGATAATAATATATGAGAAACCCCACTTTAGAGGACAGTCCAAAGAGTTTTCAGAAAACATCACTTCTGTCCCAGCACTGTTTGGCAGTGAAGAGGAGTTTCAAGAAATTGGATCGCTACGTGTCATTGGTGGAGTGTGAGTATATTTCACTTTTGTATTTATTTCTTTCAAAATAGAGAAGCACAACAAAGTGCTAGCTAAGGGATGATTGGAGTCTTACACAGGGGAAATGTTTTGAAAAGAAGGGAGTGTATATTTCTTTCATTATCAGCTCTTCAGTTATCAGCCTTCCAAGCTAAATGCGTGAAAGGTGTGAAGTCAGTGTTTGCCATTTGGATGCCAATAAATTTGGCCACTTTGTTCACACAGAGCTTTAATTTGTATTGCTTTATACTTCTGATAGTCTCTACTTAATTTGCTACAATGACCTTGGGTAGGTGCGGTCAGTCTTCAGTTTGACATTTTAGTACCTCTGAAACCTACAAACTGTTTTATTGTCTTAATGGTTTTCCTCTGCCAGCTGTTGCATGTTACCTGGCATTGGGAATGTGCTGTTATTGTCATTAACTGGGGCATTGGATGGATTCTGTGTTGCCCTGCCCCTCCCTGTGTCACACACACACACAGAGGACTGTGTCACACCTGTGTCACAGGTGGATGCTCTGAGGGAAACTCAGCACCAGCCACCAACCCACCATGCTGCTCTTTCACCCTCTCCCAACAGGACAGGGCTGTCTGAGAGCAGGCAGGATGGTTGCTTCTGCCAAAGACTTCAGTAATAAAACAGTTTCCAGAAAATCTTGCTTTTGTTTCCCAAGGGATTTTCTACTTCAGCAGAAAAATGGAATAATATACATCCTTTCAGGCTGTTGTCAGAATTTTACGAGCACTAAATTCAAAACAAACTTTACTGTTAATGCTCAGATAATCTATTCATAAGTGCACTGTGTGTTTGCTGTCTGAGAAGCCTCAGATTATTAAAAGTCATTGTTCTGTCTGTTGTGGCAGCTTTTATTTTTAGTGCTGTGGTAACCTAAATAGCTGAATTAACGTAAACCAAATGGTATTAAAAGTAAAGCTATCCCTGCCTGCCAAATTTCACTGCCAACAGAATTTGTACAGCAGTTCTGATCTTTACAAGGGAGCTTTAATGAAAGAAATGCTTGCAAGAAAAAAGGAGGGAGAAACACTTTTTTAAATTGACATCCATTAGAGATTTGAAGTTGATACGGAAACATCTCCTTTTAACTGAGCCTTATCTATTTATTCAAAATACTTGGAAAAGTTCTATTTGTTTACTACTAAAACATATTCCATATGCAATATCGTTTATATCTTCAGTTTGCTTGTCTGTTTATATGTATACATTTTTAGATTAAGGCAAAAATACATATATCAGCAGGTGAAATCTTGAAATATCTATATATAAGCAGGTGAAATCTTGCGTATATATATATATAAAAGCAGGCGAAATCTTGTTCTGTTGAAATCTCTTAATTTCGTCCCCAGCTCCAGCAAGGGCAAGGTCTCATCATTTATTAGCACACTGAAGAGATCCACTGCTTGCTTTTTTATCACTGAAAGTTTCAGCATCTAGCTGCATCCTGGGCTCTGTGGTACCAAATATTGCTGTTGGGAGTGTGGCTGGCTATGGGGAGGTACACAGAGAAGCATTACATAAATCAACTATTGTTGGATAAAGAATCACATGGCAGGATTTTGATCCACAAAGAACACTTCATGGGTGCCTGTTGTGATTCCAAACAAGCATTGCTTTGTTCATTGGCTGGGTTTGTGATACTCATTTCAGTGGTTTTGGGGTGTTCTCTTCTCTCTTTATTTGTTAGAGAAGATCATGTGTGCAGTTGTTTTGCCTTTACTGACTTCTCTCTTTTTTTCCTTTGTTGTGGGGCTGCCACAGATGGGTTGCCTATGATAAGGAACGCTACAAAGGCCATCAGTTCTTGCTGGAGGAGGGAGATTATGAGGACAGACACTGCTGGGGGGGAACTGACAGTGCCCTGCTGTCCTTCCGCTTCCTTCAGGCTGTGAGTACTCACAGGGACTTCACACAAATCCTGCACAGCTCTGTCCATAAAGAGCAAGGTTGTTCTCTGTATGTGCTACAGCTGCCTTGGGTTTGGCCATTCCAGCTTTTGCCCGTGTTCTTCCTCATTCTTTTCCTACTGCCTGAAATCTAGACTGCACTAAGAAAGAAGCAAGTTCTGAACAGTCTTTGTGAAGTTCATACAGAAATTGTATCATGCAGAATTCCCTGCCTACCTGCCAGGCTTTCCAAATACCTCCAAGCTATTTGAATCTCTCAAATGGAATTTTCTTATAAGTGTAACGTGCCCGAGTGTACAGAGTAGTTCTTGATTAAAACAAAAATAGCTTTTCAATGCAGCAGCTGTTGCAAGCCTTAAAACAGCATTACCCTCTGTCTGCGATTTTTCTGCCAGAAAATTTTGGCAGCAAAAATAATCATGGTAAAAAAAAAATTCCTGCTACTAAAATGTGTTCAGTGAAGGCAAGGATGAAATAATAATAAAAACTATTTGTAAGAGTCCACTATTGGAAGAACAGTTAGACTTCTTAGCAATGGGGAAACATGGGATTAGAACTTCTTTATCATTTCCTTTGTTTTGGGTTTTTTGTTTGTTTGTGTAAGGGTTTGAAGGTTTTTTTATTATAATGGTAACTGTGAGCATTAATACAGCTGCAAAGAGTAAATTCTTCTAAGACTAAGATTGTTTACTCTGATATTACTCAGTTTTGTATACTCAGATTACTCATCTCCTCATCTGAGGAGGTGTGATATTCCTGAGCCAGGAATTTTGTGGAAGTTGAAGTCAGGCATTTAAAGCAAACTCACTGTCTCAACAGTCTTTTTTTATAAAAATAAAAAGTTAATGTGAGACATACTTAAATTCACAATTTGCAGGTTTGTTTTTCATGACAGGTACGTAGCAAAAGCTGTATTTATAATCAGAATCTATCAAAATAAAGATAGGAAAATAAATTGAATTCAAGAAAAATATCCTTCTCGAAATCGTTTATTTTTAGGTTTCTGAGAAAAAAGTAGGTAGTAAATTTCTTCAGATTCCTCATTTTGAATGTGCAGAATCCTATTCAATTACTGAATAATCTTAGTTTTCCTCTCTTTTCCAGCTGTTTGTAGGATACTTGAGCAACTTAAATTGATTTTTTCCAATCTCCCTCTTGGCAAGGGACATAAATACAAGACAAAATCATGCAAGTGGGTAGCAAGAATGACCTTCCATGTCACGTATTTAATTTAACTTGCACCTAGAACTGTCAGAAGGCTCAAGTCATTAACACTTTAAATATCATTCACAGTCATATATCAACATATATCATTGCACTTGGCTTATAAATATGTATAAATATTTACCTATTGATAACAGAAGTGAAAAGGAATATTTCCCCTCAATTTGTTGCATAACTGAAGGCAACCAGCTGCTTGCCAATGAAATGAGTAATGGCCCTGGCATTGTGTTGTTTGGCTGGACCAGCAGATTGCCTCCCTCTCGGCCATGTGCAGTGCTCAGCCTGGCCATATGCTCCCTTCGTGACTTTGGGTACCACACTTAAGGGCAGGATTTTAAAAATATTTTAGTACCAAACGTTCAGTTTCAAGGGGAACCCGGGCAAAAATCCAGACTCAGCGTGCTTGAGGCCCCTCACTGCATGACAAATGTCCTGGCTCTTCTCCCTAAGCTCAGGAATTCTGTCAGGGGAAGCGAGGTAAAGGTTGAATGGTCTCAGAATCTGTGTGGGCACGCTGCAAGGGCTCTCATCTTTTGGCTGGCTTGAATATTCCTGCAGTGAACAGTCACAAGGGCTAATGGGAGGTTTCAGGGGATATTTGGGAAGCAGAGATAAAAAGAGGTTGTGGAATTGTTTTTGCCAGCTGTTGCCAGCTCCCTGTCAGCATCTGTGTTGAACACACCTGAGTTGAATGCAGAGCCTGCAGCAGTCTGGACTGTGAGCTGCTTTGGGGATCAGTGGCATTTGCTTTTTTTTTTCTGCAGTGTTAAATGCCTTTCAAGCTGGGGTTTGCCTGTGGCTCAGTGAAAGAGCAAAGTTTCTGAGTATGTTGCCTTCAGAGCTTTCCCACTGATGTTTTCAAGTCTAGAATGATCTGCCTTGGCCTGAAAGTCTTTCCTTAAAAACTTTTTTTCCTGTTGCTTGCTGTAAGAGAAGTTGTAGTAGAAGTTCAGGCAGCAAAGACCGACGGCTGATTTTGAAAGATGTTTTAAATTTAATTACAACCGTGGATATATTTCAGTATTTTAAACTTAGTTGAGGAAATTATGTGTAAACTTGATCTAAATGACTCTTTGTGTACCCTTAAAAAACTCCTAAAGTCTTTTGCTTTAGGACTGTTAAGAGAAGCTGTTTTTCATTTGCACCAATACTGCACTAGTTTGGTTGTTCTTTCCTTTTTTTTTTCCCCTCCTAAAAAGTAGTCTGAAGCTGCAGTTGTTTATGATGATTTTTCCAGACCTGGCACATCAATTTCTAATGCATACCTGAAATAGTTGCAACAAGTTAACAGTTCAAATAAATGAAGGAAGTGGTCAGCACAGTAAGAGCACCAGTTTTACTACAGAATTTGTCCTGTAAACAGTGCAGAGAAGTTGAGCCACATCAAGTGTTCATTCTGAGATTGGTTTCCATAATTCATTGTGATTGTATCCTGTAGAAAGACAAGATGCCCTCCAAAGAGCCTGTTTGATCAGGTTCCCCTGGCCAAATTAAAATGGCTGCATGCTTGCTTTGGCCTTAATTTCTGAGTGGTTTTTGATAGTTATAAATCTTTGTTTTCTCAGTGTTTAGTGTAATAATACCCATGTTGGAGTCCTCATATGTTTGTGAGTCTCTGTCAACCACATTATTTGCTTGACAGCAGTTGTTTCTTGTTTGCAAGATTTACTTAGTTTCAATTTATAGCACTAATGAATGAGAAACACTGAAATTGAGTTCATGCTTTCTGTTAAAAGTTAAAGGGGTAAAGTGAATGGCTTGTTGTTTTCTATTTTCCCAAGCAGCGACTAAACTATGTGTTTAAAATTGCTAAATGGTTAAAAAGATGAAGATTTGAAACCCAAATTCAAATAATCTGTAGCTGTGCAAGTAATGTGGCCAAGAAAGTAAGCTGGCTGAAAGCACAAAGCAGTATCACACAGCTATGTAAGAGAGAATGTGACAGTGTTAAGCAGGATTTATTTATAGCTACAGTGGATGTATCCAAAAAGTACAAACCCCTCGTTCTGGAAAGGTGATCTTGCCCAGGCTTTCTCTCCATAATTATTGCCATGTTGCTGGGAAGAGATGAGGAAGGAGAAGTTTAGTAAAATCTCTAGTTGTGATCGTGCTTGGAGTAGTTATTTATGAGGCTTTTGGAAGATCAGTGCTACTCTTTTCTGCTTAACTCTTCTCGTTCCCACACGGGCATCTTTGCACTCTGAGCCATCCTCAGAGAGGAAGGGATGGTACTCAGGGGCAGCAGGCTCTTCCTCTCTCCAGTGCAAACCCCTGAAGGCCATATCAGATTGTCAGGCTTCCAGTTATTCCAGAACTTCAATGGCAAACTGTGCCATAAAGATCCACACCAGGGAGCCAAGTCCCTTGACAGCTCTGTAAAATGCCATCTCCCTGGCTACAACTCTTGCCCAAAATGTTTATATTGTGAAGAGTCATTAAGCTGTGACAGTCTTCTAATTCCTGTGCTGCCTCTTAGGATTTCATAGAGTCTTCAGTGGCACTTTTCCAGTCTGATGATGAAGACGGGAAAGCACTGGACATCATCAATGAAGAAATCCCTGATTTGGAGCAGGCTGGATTTGGCCCCGAGACAAAGTCGATTCTTGTGAAAAGCGGCGTGTAAGTCCACTCAGATATATGGGTGGGACTCTCAAACATCTCTGGGCACATTTGGGTGCATTTTTTGGCAGACTGTATTCCACATGGTACACGTGGTAAATATTTGGAGAAGAAAAGTGTTTCGTTACATTCCCTTGGAGAGTAGAAGAGAAATAATAATTTTACTTTTCTGTAGCTCTCATGCCTACACCTTGATTCGGATCTGAACATTCTTGTTCATAGAAAAAGTTTGTGATGTACCCCCAGAGGAGTCACATAGTTTCACGGCAGTAATACTGCAAAGCTATTTTAGATATATTAAGACCTGGTATAACTTTTGGGACAGGTACAGCATGTCCAGAAAGGATGAGATGTGCTGTATTTGTAATAAAGTCAGACTGCTGGCACTGAAAATTAAAATAATTTTTATAGAACTATAAGAACTAAAACATAAAAGACATTAAGGGAAAAGAGCACTGTGGAATCATGTGGGTTTCAGACATTTAAAAGTAATTTTTAAAATGCAGTATTAGTATTGTCATACCTACCCTCATAGCGATGGGGATCAGGAACTGTGAAGTGAAGGACCTGAACTGCTTGGGTAGGGATTGGTGATTAGTGTCTCAGGAGGATTAGGTGCAAGAATGAAAGGCTGAGGCTCAGTTTGGAGAGGAGGGATACAAATGAGAGCTGCAAAATCCTGAAGGTGCTAAGACGAGATTAATGCAGTTCCCAGAATCTTGCATGACAACTCTTGGGGGAACTGCTTTACAGAACTGGAGATTGCTTTAAAGCAGATTTTGATGTGGGAAGGAAAAAAAGCTTTTCCTGCACCAGAGGCAGTGAGTTTCTAGAACTTGCTGCTGAAGGGGCTCTGGTAGCAGAGAGCACTAGGAGATTTTAAAAAAGCATTAGATAAATGAACAGCAAACAGATTCACCAGTGGAGGATAAAAGGAAAATGGGTAAGGACATGCCCTGCTATATCCCTAATGTAACAGTCCCAGAGCTGGGTGAGTGAGAGGAATGCACCACCAGAAGTGGGTGATTTTAGTGGTGTCTGACTATCCCCCATCTGCTTCTGCCACTGTGCAGGGTTAGAGGGACCCTCTAGTTGGGGGTTTCTTTCTTAAATTGCAACAGGGAAAGCAGGGTGGGAGAAACTTGAAATGACAACTATTGCAGGCTTTTGCTTTCTCTCCTCAAGTCATCCTCAGTTACTTTTCTTTCTTCCTGCACCATTTTTCCTAAATCCAGCTGGAAAAACTGTAAGAAAGCCCTGTCTAGGGGGATGCCAGACGGGCGAAGATTCAATTAAGAGAGGTTCAAAACGTTACCGATTAAATGCCTTTCCTCTGAATTTCTGAGCAGGGCATCCTCTGACAATGAATTTGATGGGAAGGCAGACACCCAAAATCTTGTGTTTGTCGAAGTAGGGAAAAGCAGAAAATGAAGTGTGTGACGGTTTTGTGCCTCTCAATCAGGTTTGATGTTGCACTGTCTGCCAGGTGGACATTCTGTTGTGCTTGACTTGCTGTTATTGTCAAACTGCTCAGAAAAATGGGATGTTTTCAGTTTAACTTTTGTGTCATTCTCCAGGTGGGTGGCATATCAGCAGAAACATTTCTGTGGAGAACAATATGTATTGGAGAAAGGAAAATACAAATGCTTCTTTGACTGGGGAGGATCTAGTAAAACCATCATGTCAATTCGTCCTGTGAAGTTGGTGAGTTATCAGAATTTAAGGGAAAACCTTACAAGAAATGAGACCTTTGGAGTTCAGAGTTTACCATAATAATTAAAACAGGAGAGCCCATATTATAACAACATGTCTGTTTGCTTGGAAACAATTTAAAGACCCTCGTGGAAGGCATAATGAGTCTGTTCAGGATGGAGACTCAAATGGACACTGTGGATCTTTCTGCCTTTTGAGAAAATTGTCAGGGAAACTTCATAAGAGGAATTTCCCTTTGGCAGGCTGCATACATGGAGAGCATAGCCTGGCCTGAAAAGATTAACTTACCTTAAAACATGGTAATTTATAATGCCTACTTGATAATGTATTTAAAAATACTTGAGAATTTATCTGGCCTGTGTTGTTACATAATAGAATTCTGTTGGGGTTTTTTTCTTACTTTTATGCTAAATTATTTGTACTAGATATAGTGAATAGAGACAGGAAATATTTTTAATCCATTATTCAATCCAAGGTAGTGCCAGCTCACCCAAACAGATTAGTGCCAGCACTGTCAAAACCCTAATGCAAAACAAAGACAATCTTCAGCCATAAGTATTAAATGATAATAAGGAATAAATTATTAATAAGCAATAAATTATAGGAATGAAAAAGTAATTACTTAACCTTATTTTGAAGAACACAAGTTGAGAGAGATGTCTTCTATTGGTTTCAATTCTGTCTTTTTTTTCCAAGAAATAGCCTCAAAAGTAAATGCAGAGACATTTACATGGACTCCAATGCACATTATGGGAAGTAATTAATGCTGATGCAAGTTCTCTGTGTGAAAGACATTGAACAATCAGGCAGGTAATTGTGAGCTTACAGGCAGCTCATGGCAGAAATTGAGGAAGAGAATTGTGCCAAAAGCCTGGGAAGTTTTTTTCCCTCTGCTCCTGAGTTCACACTTTACAAATTTCAGGCAACTTGACGTGTCTCCTAGGAAATTAATTGCAATTAATGTTGGGGGTTTCTAATATGTGTGTATGTGTTTGTTATTGCAGGAGCCCCTTGGGATGAATGAGCCTGCACATTTGGTATGTTGGCATTATGTAACAGTCTCTAGCACTAAACTGCACTTAATAATTAAATGCAGGTAATGGTGAATGCCTTCCTTCAGATGGCATCTCAGTAATTTCAGGTGATGCTTCAGTATTGTCACCCTGCTACAGCAAATCAGTGATGGAGGAAAGTGGCAGATGGATAGAAGTAAAATCTGCTAGGTGTTCTGCTCTTTGCTTTATTCTGGATCATACCCTTTAGTGTTCTGGCCCCAAAAATGCAAGCAGTCCAGTAGGTTTTGAGTGACTTATCCCTATAGCTATTAATTTTCCTCTTCTTTCTCTCTTGTTTCTGGAAACTCACCATCCCATCCATTCATCCTTCTCTTTATGGCAGATTTTCTTTCCATTATTTTGCATTGCATCCTGTTTGTCACCCCGGTGTTTGTGTGAGGTGAAGATGAAAATATAAACTGCAGAAGACTGAACTGCACATTTCAAACCTGCAGATACATCAACACCTGGAAGTTGGGGGTTTTTTTAGTCTTGGATGCTGGTAGTTCTGCTTTCCAAAGTCTTAAAAGCAGGTAGAGCGGTTCTTTAAGGTTCCCTTTTTGTTACAGTAACATCAGAGCTTAACTGGACACATTCTGATCATGATAAATCTGTGATAAATCTATTATATATGCTGACAGTTTCCCTGAAAGTTGGGGATAACTTATTAAGAGAAAGTAGTCCCTATAATTCACTCTTAGTCTCAAAAATTACTTAGGTTAGGGTCTTAAAGTTTGGTCCTTACCTTACAAGGTTATTTGCCATTAATGGACCTTTGAGTTACCTTTCTGAAACACAAACCTGCTCTGTGTTCATCACCATGTGTGCTCTGTGTCCCCTGCAATGTTCTGTCCCAGCAGAGCTCTCCCCCTGTCCAGCATGAGTTGTGTGATGGATCTTTTTCTGTCCTGCTAGCATGGGTGATGATCTGAGGGATTTAATTGTCCTCTTTGACATGCTTTTAATTAAGCAAATTTGGGAAAGTTTTATTTTGAGAAACATGACTTATTTTCAGACAAAAGATACTTTAGAGCTCTGTGGTTCTGCTTCAGCAAGCTTAAGTATTTTGTCATCTGGACACAATTTCTTTCTTGCTTGGATGGGAAATGTTGTGCATTGTGTTCCTTAGCAGGTGGACCACACCCTCCTTTTTCTCCAGTTCTACCATTTTATGATTAACCCAGGACTACAGGAAATGTTTCCTGTCTGAAGACATAATTGGTGTATTATTTTAGCCTTAAACACTGACTTCCTGCCCAGCCTATTCACATGGCAGTTTGCAGCCAAATCCAAAGACTTGCAAGTGTGTTCACCAGAGGGCCTTGGTAAATGATACCAGATAAAATAATTGACTCAGGTAAAACTAGTAGGGTCTAAACAGTTTAAGATAATTTTATTTACATCTCCAATTCTTCTATTTTTTCAGGATCTCTCAAAATCTATTCTTTGAATGTATTATTCCAGTGTTGCAGACCTTTAAGATCAGTTCAAACCTTTGAAGTTTCAATAAATTGTGCTTTACATGCATTTTATTTCCAGAAATGTGAAAAAACCTCTGTGTGTGTGTGTATATGCACAGACACCTTTAAATATTGGCATGTACTGCATTGTATTTTGCCTCTTGTGGTCTTTAATAACAGTCTTAACACCACTTGTGAAAAAACTACTATCCTGACTCACCACAATCCTGGTTTTCTTAGGATTCTGCCTTGGGGCTAGGGAAGAAAGAACATATTTCATATCCCTACAGTTCTTCTAGGAGGGGAAATATTTTGAGTCATTTTTAACAGGGAAAGCATTTCATCACTTAGGATGAGTAAAAGACAGGCCTTTGGATAAATATCAAGAATTTCATGTTCAGAGTAGGGTAAGTTTTCTTCATGAGAACCAGTCTCTTAGTTTGGAACTTCTAAGTGTGGTGCATATGAGCTGGCAAATCCTTAAACATCCTGATGTTTGACCCTTGGATAAGTCATATATTTGTTGTTCTGAAACACTGTGCATTCTCCCACCTTTAATAAGCATATGTCTGAACTAAGGGAACTGTTTGCACTGTCTATAAGGGTGTGTGTCTTTTTTTTTTTTTTATTTCTGTTCTTAATAGAAATTGAAAAGCAGCAAAATTTTCTGAAATCTCTCAGAACTCCCCTGACCTTTTCTGCCTGCCAAGCTTCCTAATAAACCAAGTACACAGAGTGTAAGGAATCACCAACTCTGCAAAGCCATTCATTTCATTTATTAAAATAAAGCTTTGCCCAGCAAGAACAAAGCCTCTTTTAACAGCAGGTGACTTGTACAGATGATTTAGAAAGCAGAGATAATTGCTGTGCAGCCCTGCATATTTGTACTTTAATATTCTATCCGTTGGGTTTTTGGGAAGTGAAACCTTCCAGGGTAATGTCAGACCCTGACAAAGAGGAGATGGCTGCAGTTGGAGACTAATTGCAGTGTTTGCACTGAGGAATCACTGCTCCACCCCAGCTTTTGTCAAATTAAGACCCTCATTTATTACTAGATAAATTCTGTGTTAAAATGAGTCGTGAATCTTTTTTTAAAAGCCTTGCACAGCATGTAGCCTATCAAAGAAAGGCAGTGTGTGTATATATATATATATTCCCTTTCGTAAAGAGCTTGGAGATGAGTGGGTAGAAAATACAGTGTAATTGCAGCTTAAATAGGTGCTTTGTGACATAACAGTGCAGTTGTACTTACAGAAAAGTCAGGTACCCTTTATTAATTTCACTGCAGCTGATCGGTGCTCTCCAATTAGTTCTCATAGCCTGCAAGGCCAGCTTAAGCCTTTCTTGTTCTTTCTAACAGGAAACATTCATTTCTTTTAAAAACATAGACTGAACTTTTCCATAAAACCATTTTGCTGACACTTGTGTTTGGCCTTCTCACTCTGTGCTTGGCAAAAGCTCTTGATTTCTTTTCTTTGGCAGGAAGCTTGGCCAATTTGGGGCATGAAGGGGGAAGTAGCTCTTGCAACAGCCATCGTGTTTTTCTTCCATTACAGAATATGAGCTGTTCTCTTGATACACTTCAATTTTTCATTCTTTTCCAGCCTCCCTTTCAGGCTTTCAAATGAAATTCATCTCAGTTACACAGTGAGGGTACGGAATTCTGGGTGTCTTTGCTGTAGATCATAGCCTACATCATAACAGAGTTTCTTTTTGTTTTGGTAGGGGCTTTATGGTTTTTTTTATGTGTGTTTCTGGTTTAGGTTTGTTCTGGGTTTTTTTGGGGGGAATGGGTTTGTTCGTTTGGGGTTTTTGTTTATTTGTTTGGGTGAGATTGGTTTTTGTCTGTTTTTTTCTATTTTACTTTTACTGCAACATTTTTGAGCCTTCTTGCTTTTTCGGGATGAGCCGATCACATCTTACTGGTGGGGTGTGGTTCACTGTGACTTGCAGTTCTTTACCAAGACACATAAAAGCAGCTTGGCTTCACTTCAGAGGTCCCCAGATCCCTCAGAAATCCTCCTGCTAGTTCTGAAACGAAAAGCCACACCTTGCAACCACTGTGATCACAGAAGATTTCAGGGCACTTTGTCAACAGCAGCTCTGTATCTCTTGACCAGCATTTCCCCATCCTTCTTTGAGCATTGGATTGCTGAGCTGTAGTGAGAGTTAAGCTGCAGTTCAGGGGGACTTTGGGTGGATGATGACAGCCTTGAGTCCCACTCTTCTCATTTTCCCTTGGGCCCCTCCTGCTGCAGTTGAACTTACACTTGATAATTCTGCTTGCCTTAGCATCACTGAGAAGCCTCCTGTGCGAGCCCAGAGGTGACAAAATACTTGATATTTCTAAAAATATCTTGATTTCTGCAAACAAAGCAGCTGTAGAAAATGTAAAAGATTCTTTGAATGACAATTCATTCAATTAATTGTATCTCTGTGAATTGAATTGGTTCTTCTCTGAAAGAGTACAGCTTTCTCTGTCTACATTAATGATAATGCCTTCATTTTCCTTCTAGTCATTGCTTTTGTTTTGTTTTGTTCTTGTAGCTCAAAGCTTTCAGTAATACACATTTCCAAGGAGCATGTGTAGATTTCACAGCAGAAGTTTCTGATTTCACATCATTCATACCATGTTCTTTTAAGGTTCTCCGGGGATGGTAAGTGTCTGTTGTTTTACATGCCATCATTTTCAGTATTATAATTTTTTTTTAATGTTACAAAATTTCAGACAGCTGAAAGCACATAACACATGCCCATCATTTTTCATCGTGTCTTAGACCCTTTGTCCTGCAAAGACATCTCAGTAACTCTCACCCTGTCCTTGGTTTGGGTACCGTGCATTTTGCTCTCCTTGGGGAAGGTTTGCGCAGTTACCGTGATTCTTTTTTTAACTCCAGTTAGAATTTATTCCAGATTTTGGTACAGTGGAAGTGTCTGAATTCCACTCAACATGGTTTGACTCTGGAACTGAGGTTTCTGTCCCACACTGTTTGATTTGGTTGCTTTGCTGCATCGCCTTTCAAGTCACCTTACTTTGACAAGAACAAAGAAAATTTTTATTCTTTTTGTCCTTAGCAAGTACTAAGTCTTGAAAAAACAACCCATACTGTAAATAAGCAGCTAGAGCAGCTTATCTTTTTTTTGTTCCATTATTCTTGCAGTTGGCTCCTGTGTTACAAAGGGGAAACCACTGACAATCACTGTGTGCTGGAAGAAGGCCTCTATGTTGACCTCAGTTCCTGTGGCTGCCCCACTGCTACAATCAAATCCCTCAAGCCTATTCAATATGTAAGACTTTATTGGGGGGAAAAAAACAACATTTGGGAACTCTTTTCCTTGTCAGATGTCTGAAGCGAGTACTTGCCCTAAACAAACTCCCAGTTAGGGAAAAGTGAGGTTTGTTTTCGTGGCTCACGGGGTTTCGTGGGTTGGGAACAGGTCAGGCTGGGTGCACACTTGCACTTGTTGCTGCTCTTGAGTGTTCTGGGTTTAAAGTTGTTCTCTTTTTTACAAGTGAGACAGGAGACCTTCCATGGTCGGGGGGTTGCACAGGAATGCGTTTTGCCCTCCAGAGCAAGAGAGAGGCAACCTTTTATACATTCCGTGGTAACCCTGCACACAGGACATACAAACCTGCAGTCTTGATGTGATGTGTGCCTTTCTTCCACATCTTGGTGTGCTCTCAGGCAGGAGCATCAAAGATGAGCTGTAACCCTGTTGGTAAAAGAGAAGCAAGTGGCTTCTCTGCCCCCTCCTCTCTAGCACTGGCCACCAGCTTCCCCAAAGCTCTTCCTCCTTCCCTGCTCACAGGACACAAACTCAGCCTGTGTGGTGCGTGTCCTTCAGTGCAACTCCTATGAAGCTGGACTTCTGTGATTACTCAGTTCAGCTTTTTCACATATTAAGTCCTTTTTTACCATTTGTGAACAGTTTCTAAAAAGAAAAGCAAAAAAGCCCCAAACCCCAAGCAAATGCAAACACCAAACCCATGGGTGTGGTGGGGAGGATGTACAACTCAAATTGGAGAGCTGGACTTCAGATCACCGTGATTTCCCACCTGCTGAGAGCCTGGGGTTTAGATTAGAGTTCCCCTTTTCGAGTTAGGCTTTTGGACTCTGCTGTGCCAAATCCAAGTGAAGTTTTGCCATCAAATAATAGTAGGCCTCATCCAAATCCCCCTGCCTGTAATCTCACAGGGAAGTAAATATGAAGTTTGGCATGGTAGGAGGCTACTGGCAGCCCTGGATTCCCGAGGGCCAGGCCCTGGAAGAAGTGTGTTTGGCAGGCTGCGTGTGGGAAGCTCGCACACATCATCCTCTGCTTTTGCACCTCCGAGTTTGGTTCTTTTCTTGCCAATAGGAACCCTTGTACTTCCCAAATTCAAGGCACTAAACAGCAAAAAATGCCACTGAACTCTGCCTGTTTGCCCTCAGAGCCCCAGGGCAGTGCTGGGGACCCCGGTGTGGCACAGACGTGACCCAGAGCACGCAGCAGGTCATGGCCAGGAGCAGCCACAGTGAATTCTGAGCATTGTCCACAGTGCACTGTTCTTGGAACAGAGCCCCTTTTATTACAGCATATTTCTGTTAGCTCATTCCAGAGAGGAGCAAGCCTGTTCCCTGGGGGGAATTGTTGTGTAGCTTGATTGAATTCATTTGGGGTGTTGGGAGCCCCTTCCATTATTCAGCTTTGAGCTGACCAGCCTCATTTCAGAGCTAAGGTGTACCCTGGTAGCTTAGGTGAGAGAAAGAGAACTTTTAACCCTGGCACCAAGCCCTGCATGTGGATTATCTCCTGCTCTCCTTTCAGTGAGATAGAACTGCTGCAAGTGGAACTGTGGTGGAGTCCCACTCTGGGAACATTCCATTTGTTCTATAGAAAATGCAGATTTGATGGAAACAAACCATTTGCAAACAAATATAACAACTGCACTGAAGGGAAAAAAAAAAAAGTTAATTTTTTTCTATTTAAGAACATAAACTTTTTTTCCTATTTAAGAAAGTAAACGTGAAAACTGCCAGAAATGTAATTTGTTTGTCTAAGAGCTTAATTGCATAACAAAACGAAAATTTTGCTTCTAAATCACTGAATTAGTCCAACTAAAATAGGAAAAAAACCCCAAACTGTCAGAGCAATGCAAAATGATTTGGATAAGAAAATAGGCTCACACTAGTCATATTTTGATGATTTCACTGTAGTGACAGTATTTTAGCTTTGCTAATTTTTATTCTAGCTCTAAGCTCTTGGAAGGATGTTTTGTGTGTTGTCGGTGAAAAGTGAAGTTGTGAGCATTTAGGTTTGGCATGCTGCTCCCACATCCTCTGCACACACACTCTCCCAATTTCACAAGAAATTTAAAATAATGTGGTTCCAATTTGGCTGTTTCCCTGTTTATTGTGCACTGGCATCATGGAGGAATTCAGCACATCTTTGCAACCAGTTTCCTCTGTTCCTGATGAAGTTTCCTGTCTCCCATCACACCTTATTCTCCAAGGTGTGTAATACTCCAACTAAATCTTTAGGAGGCCCTAGCTGTGCTTTTTTCCTGCTGTTCCATTTTGCTCAAGTACAGGTTGGACTGTTTCATCATCCTCAGAGCATTTAGGAAAAGCTGTGCAGTAGCAGGAGGGTACAAAGAAGGAACAGCTGACACTTAATGTCATTTGTCTCTCATCATTTCCTTTCATCTAAAAATCCCAAAGCACTCTTCCAGAAAAGCTTGGTGATGAAATGTGCTGTTGTATTGCTATTAACAGCCCTCCTGCAGGCAGGTGAAAGCACAGGTTCAGAGGAGGTGCAGGTTTCTGTGCCTGCATCAGCGAGGACTTGCCTTTAGCACTGCCATGGACCCATGGAAAGGAAACGTGAGCCCTTCTCAGCTGCAAGAGAGCAGGTGAAGGCAGCTGGGCCATTTATAGGGCCATGGTAGCTTATTGGGGCATTTGTCCAGTGCTTGCTGCTTGAGGAGGTTCATCTTTTGGGGTAGATAATCTTGCAGTAGGGAGTTCAGCTCTGGTGCTGCCTTTTCTCAGGTGTGTTGTTTTGAAAAAATTCCCTGTCATATTTGATGTGATTTACATGGACAAAAATGCCCAATGAGCAATTAGCTTTCATTCTAGTGTTACCTTAGCCTGCAAATTAAACCAGTCTCCTAGTTTCCAAAGCCAAAAATGAGATCCGGGTTGTAGGTTGTGCAATGCTTTTTCTGTTTGGTTGGGGGTTTTTTTCTCTTTTCTTCTGAGGCATTCTTTATTCTTGCTCTGATCAATCATGATAATCCTTGTATTTCTATATTATCTTCTCTGAGTTAAATACAGGTGTTAACTAATCTCTCCAGCATTCCTGTGAGGCAAATAAAGAAATCAGACACAAACTCACAGCAGTTTCCCAGGGCCAGGCACTGAGTCACTCTGTGGGGCTGGGACTGGACTGTGAGTGTTCCCTCAGCCAGGCATCATCCATCCCACACTGAAGGGAGCAGCTCCAGCAAAGACAGTCCTAAGTGATGAGCTGGCCAAGCCTGGAGAGTAAAGATTTTCCCAAGGATGTTGTGGAGCTCCCTCAGTTCAGACTCTGGTAAATGCTGTTTGCAAAGCACCAGGTCAGCCTGATGGGAAATGGGGCACTGCAGCATCCCTCGCCATGGCTGGGCTACACTCATGCCTTGGTCTGGCCCTTTGGATTTCTCCTTTTTGCCTTTATTAAGCTCACCCATCAAAGTTTGCCAAACCTAAGTTGGCAAAAAAAAAAAAAAAAAAAAAAAAAAGGTGAGAGGGAAAATATGTTTTGGGATAGGCCCTTTTCAAAAGGGCTTTATTAGTAAAAATTCTCACCACTTTCATGATGAAAAATTATCCATAGCTAAATCTATGCTTTTTGCTCTAAGCGTGTGTGGAAATTCACCTGTGTACTTGTTTGGGTTTTTTTACTTTGGTCATCTTCTTTGTGTCTGTGCACTGCTGAGGAAGCTCATCTTGCACTGATCCTTGTTTAATCTCAAACACTTCATGCTTACATTGTGGGGTTTTTTCCCTGAACTGGTGAAGCATAAAAATCTGTTCTGAATTGTGAAAAACTGTGTTGCACAGCTTCCCTAAAAGCGAAGTAAAAATCATTGAGGGGGAAGCTTGAGCTGAGTTGAACTGTGCAAGAGATTTTTAGTATGTTGATTTTTAGTGTTGATTTTCCATTATTTACCTGTGTTGTTTTCATTTCACCATGTGTTGTGTTAGCCATAGAACACCACACCTGTTAAGTAAAGCACATCAGTGTATTTAACAGTTTACAAGGCTGCTCATATCTTGAAATGCTGTGTAAATACAGATTTCCTTAATCACTGGCCTCTTGGATATAAAAAAAAATCCTTCAAGTTTCTCTCTGGACAGTTGAATGAAAAATCAGGACAAGTAAAACCTCTTAAAACATTATTGGTGCTGGTTTAAGCAAAGGCAGTCGGTGTCTTCACACATAAAAATCACATTAAGAAATTCTGTAGTGCTTTGTTATTCTCACAATTGGCAAGCTTTTCCCAAAGGATGGCATTTCAGGTATTTTCCTTGAAATAACTGTGAAAAGAAGCTAAAGTAATGCTGACCTAGACATGGGAATGGGTAAATACAGATGTCTTTGGCTCACCTTTCAGGTGAAAATGCTCCTCAGCATATTCTGCAAGAGAGGCTGGGAACAAGATGCCTCCCAGCCTGACAGCATAGCCCCAAACCTTGTTTAGCACTGTTGCCAGTTTCCATGGAGCTGTGAAAACAAAGTCAGAGAAGAAAGCCTGGCCAAAGTCACTGCTGCCAGCTGTTGGCCTGGAAGGGAATGCAGAACGTGAGGAATTGCTCTGTATAAGGCTGTGGAACCGGGAGAGCTCAGGGCTGGGCACAGCAGCCTGGTTTCTCTCTGGAATTCATGTCTGCAAGGTCACTGCAGCTCTGCTGAGGCCTCCCTGGGACACAGGGATCAGTCAGCAGTGGTGTGTGTGTGTGTGTCAGGGATTCTGAGCAGCTGGACAGGGAATTCTCAGACCTCTCAGCCCAAACAGTCCCAAGCACAGCACAACTGGAATCATTTTAGTTGAGAGCAGCAGTTTGCTGGTTTGGTTCCTGGTGTAGAAATGGATGTGCTGGCTCAGGTGACTTGCCCATCTTGTACAGCAGCCCTGTCTCTCAACACCCTCAGTGTTGCAAGAGCACAACCAATATTTAGGTTTGGGTGGTAAAGGCCAGCACATGGTGTTTCTCATGGTTAGCAATGCTCTTGTCACAATTGTTGGTGTTCTGGGCATGACTTCTGGTGTCCACTGAGGTGAAGGGCAGTGCCAAGGCTCTTGCAGACAGGAGTGTGATGATTCTGCTGCCTGAGCAAAGCAGCCTCAGGAGCAGCTGCCTGCACTAAGCCTGCTGGTCTGGGTTTCAAAGGGAGCCTTTAGCTGTAAATCTGATCCACCCCATCCAGCAGAAGGCACTTGAGAAGAGCTGCCATTACAAAATGAAAACGTGGCAGGTTTTAATCCCTTTCTGGTGTGTAACATTAGATTTTGGGAATACAGCGGTGTGGTGGTTTCACGTTCACTGAATTCTGTGTTTGCCAGATTTAGTGTGGTGGTCTGAGTGTCTACCAGACAAATAGGCTTTAAAAATCTGAGTGAATGATCCCAAGCTCTTCTTCAAAATGAACTTCTTCTCGGTGAGCTCTGTCCCTGCAGTGTTGCGTGCCTGGCTGGCAGAGGAAGGCAATCTCTGAGGCACAATCTGAATAACCAGCTGCATACCAAGGGCACTGAGTCAGTGCCAGCAAATCCATATGTCCTGACGCACCCCTGAGCTTTTCAGAGACACTTCCCTACACTACACGTGCCTCTTCAAACGTGAAAATTAATTTCTCTTAATTACTCAGTGCCTGTGTCAGCTTTAATTCGAGATTTTGTTTCGTTTATTTCACCCGAGGCCATGTCTTTGCTGCAAGAGAAATCCCAGATTTTGCCTGAGCCAGCTATCTCAGGGTAACATCTCCTAAAAGAGAACGCCTTTCCTGGAGAGGTATCTCACTGAGTCAGTCAGACCTGTTCCCTCTTCCTTTCCAGGTGTAAACTGCAAGTGATTTTTCTTCTGGTTTTAGGTTTAAAAATGCTGAAGCATTGTACAACTGTTCCTTGTACTAGGGCACAGAATTTGTGGGTTTAAATCTGCTTCATCTGGTTTTCTGCTGGCCTTAAAGCTGCACCACATTTTCATGCAAGCTGATCTTTTTATTTGCTTCCACAGGCAATCTGTCAACTGTAGAAAATGACATTAAGTGAAAAATGATCCAATTCTACATAAGATTGTAGAATTTACTGATTTTGCTCTTCCTTCAAGATTGTTAGAAAAAAATATAGGAGTGTCTGTTAAAAACGTTGAGAACTTTTTAGCTGACCTTTCTGACCTTTTATAGTTTGTAGCTCCTTAAAATGTTTGCAGTGAACTACAGCAAAATTAAGTCTGTGGCAAATAGACTTTGATTTTATTCACTATTTTAGATGTGTGTTCCATCAATAAGTAAAAAAAAAAAAAAAAGTGAATTTTTTAAAATCAATGGAGGCCCTGATGATACTAATTGGATCAAAAGTTTGAGTTTTTCTGAACAGAGGCCTCTGGATCCTTTGGTGACTGTGCCTGGCCTGTGTCACTGATGGCAAAGCCACTGATAAATGCAGTTTGTTTCAGCTCTGTGTGCTTTGGGCTTTTCCCTTGTTGTTACATTTGCTGAGGGAGCACAAGCTAACCCAAAAGCACTGTAGGAAATTCAGCTGAAGTGGGCCAATGTGTGCATCATCTCTAACAACTGAAGTTAGATTATTCCCACTAAAACTTTGTTCTTTTTCTTCTCTCCTGCCTCCTCCCCCAGGTTTTTGCTGAGCCTTCCATCAGCCTGTTCAGCCAGGAATGCTGCAAGGGCAGAGAGCTGCACTTCAGTGAATCAGTGAATTCCGTTTTGAGCGAGGACCTTCATTTTTACACGCAGTCTGTGTGGGTGAGAAGTGGACTGTAAGTATGGAAAAAATATCCCTGTCTGTTTTGCAGTCTAGGAGCTGACATTGTCTCATGATTACTGCCTTGTTCATAGGATGGATTACATTCTTAACTTCTATTTTGAGGCTTTACAAGGCAGGTAGTGTAAACTCAGAGTGCCTTTATTAACAGGCTGTAAAATGCCAGCTATAAACTGCAGTGATTTCAACTACTGCAGTGGCTCAGGGTAACTTGATGTGCTGACTGGCTGCCAGAGAAGCAGCAGCTTCTGAGAGGAGCTCAGGGTGGACCTGGCAGCTGGAGCAGTAATTTGCTGCTTTTCTTAGTTTAACCCTCCTCCAGGGGTGTGAATGTACCCCCAGGTTCTTCTGTGAGAACATTTTACATCTGCAGAAGTGACCTTCTCACCTCTTCCACATCTCTCCCTTTCACCTTTTAGAAGGGCTCCCAAGTGTTCTGTTTCCAGCCAGGTTTTCAGCCTCCACACCCACAGCAGCAACAAATAACTTGCAGAGTCTCATCCTGCAACTGAGAGTGGCTGGAAGCTGCTGTTCTCCTAATGGGACACACATTTCCTATGTTTATGTTTGACCTTTCCCCACCTTTTCCACACGGGCAAGGCTGTAATTTTCTTGAGAGAATAGTGAACATAAGCTTCCCCACAGAGCTTTGCCAGCTCACAATAGCTCCCAACATTTGGGCCATTTCCATCCTGAACCTTTGCTGAAAATACAGAAGTGGGTGTGTTGTCTGGAAATTCAATCCCTTTGCCCCAGCAGCTGGCTGCAAAGGAAGGGTGATGGCTTTGGGACCATGTGGCAAGGAAACACAGGAGAGTGAGTGCAACAGGCCAGCCCTTCCTGCATCTTTCTGCTCATTATTGGGTGTCTCTGGGCTGAGTTCAGGGCAGAAACACTGGGTTTTCCTGCTTCCTAGGAAAGAGATCTCCACAGCCTGTCCCCATCCCACATGGCAGACAGGTCACCTAAAGCCTGAGGGTGGCAGGTGATTGTGGGATGTCCTGGAGGGTTTGTTTGCCTTATCTGGGATTCAGAGTTCAGGAAGGCAAATTTAGAGGGTTTTTTTGGCTCCTTGTCCCAAAGCCTGCTGTCAGTTTTAGGCAAACAGCAAAGATTTATGTAAATACTCCAATGGCATCTTGCTGCCAGGCTTAGGTAAAAGGCTCCTTCCGAGCCAACTGGCCACCTCAGCGAGGCACAAACCTGGAATCTGCCTTGGCAAAGGCTGCTGGGGTTCTCAGAGGTGTGAGGGAGGTGGCACAGCCTGTGTGGGAGCAGAGATGAGTTTTGCCTGTGTCACTGAATGTGACAGGAGCACAGCCTGGCTTCTGATGGTGATCACTGTAAGTCTTTCCCCTCTCTGTTCCCTGTAAATGTCTACTTTGAACCTGCATTCCCCATGAGACTGTTCATGCTCCAAGAATGATGTTAACAGTGAATTCTCAGTGACTTGACAGAAACCATTGCAAGGGAATAAAAGCCTGGAATCCTGTGTTCAGAGCATATGGAAGACACAGGGGCAGTCAGGCTGCCTTGAATACCTGCTAGTCAGGAGGTGTGGACCTTGTTTGGAGCAACAGGGAGCACAGCTGAGCCTCCCTGGAGCCCTGAGCAGGACTGGTTCTCAGTTTCTCCAAGCTGTGGGCACTGGGCAGAAGCAATTCCAGGTGCTGTGAGGCTGTGGGTGTTTTCTCACTGACTGAGAGCACAGCCATCCCTCCTGCTCCTGGCAGCTGACCTGTGAAACAGGTAACCTGGGACACCAGCACTGGCTTTGTGTTCAGAGGAGCTCATGAGTCAGGCATTTAGGAGTCACTGTCCACACAGCAGCGTGCCATTGATGTGAACAGAAGGGATCTGTGCTCCTGGGGCTGCCTTTGTGAGCAGCATTTACTGAGCAGATGCCCAGATAACAAGGGGTCTGTGTGAAGCAGTGCTTCAGCTGGCTGTTCCAGGATTCAGCCACATCCATGATGTATTCATGACAGGAAAATGTGCTGCAGCAGGGTGTGGGGTTTGCAGTGAATACCTGTGATGTGTTTTCAGACAAGTGGAATCGTATAAAAAGCTTTAACTGTAACAAAAACATCAGATGAGATCCTTTCATAATTAATGTGCACAACCAGGCAAAGCTGCAAGTGTGGCTCCCTGGTTTCCTCACACAGTCCTGCTAAAACCAGCATTATTCCCATCTGGGCTTATGGAGAGGTTCTCCTTTTTGTGGGGAAATAAATGGAGGGGGAGAGGGGAGATGGGAAGTGTAGTTTACCAATTTTAGGCAGACAGACAGAAAATGGGTGTGAATTTCAGCAGAAGGCAGTCATCCCCCTGAAATGGATGGCATTTTGCAGCACAGAAAGAGAGGCTGGATATTAGCATCACTGTGGAGAGGTTTGGGGTTTGGGAGCACAGGCCTGACCTGCTGCTTAGTTTTGCTGTGGATAACAAGTGCCCTTTCACATTCTGTTTTGTGCATCCAGGTGGATTGCCTACGAGGGATGCAATTTTTTGGGAAAGCAGATTCTGCTGGAGCCCGGGGAGATTCCCAACTGGAGTGAACACAGTGGCTGGAAAGTGACTGGCTCCCTTCGTCCTGTGAAGCAGGTACTGTAAGGCTGAGTGAGGAAAAGGGGTTTTGTGGGCTTTGTGCATAGGGATCAGTTCTACCCCCAGGCACACTGGGCTGTCCTGAACTCCTTAAATCAGGCCAAATGACAGCCAGGAGGACCCACTGGGAGATGGCTGAAGCAGGAAACGCATCTCGTGGCACTTACTGAGATCTGTGTTAGGTTCCTAAAGGGAAATAGTTCCCAGTTTCTTGGTGCCAAGTTTGGGTTTTCTGAATTCCTCATTAGCATGTTCTGTGGATGCTCTGGTTTTTTATATTTTTGCCATATAACAATATAATGAGGAAACCAATTCCACACTGCCTTGTTTCGTAATTAACATAAATGGAAGCAAGAGCAAATTTTATTGTGCTGTGGCCTGGATTTCCAAAAGAGGCAAGGCTCCTGCAGTTCCCTATTGTAGTAAGTCAGCCTAGACTCCGTTTTCTTCATGTGGGAAAAGCCAATTCTTTTATTTTCACAACTCATTTTATACAGTTTTTACAGACGTCGTGTGCAGCTTTCATTGGTTCAGAGCTTTCTTGCACAGTTTATTTTATTTATTATTTATTTTATTTATTATTGGTTAGTAAAAGGTGTTCTATTTGTCCATCAAACCTCTCTATTCTTGCATTGTTTGCATGTTTTCTTTACTGATTCTCATGGGGCAGATCCCTTGTTCTTGCAGGTGCATTTGTTTTTCAATCCAACAATAGGCTGTTATGCTAATGAATTTTCATACAAAGATTAGTTTTGCATGGGAACTTGCAAATTACTTAGAAGAAGTGTCAGGCTAACTTTGGCAATTCAGAAGAGCAGGCCTGATTTGATGAGGCCTTTCTTTTATAATTCTTTTACCTGTCTCCCCCTTATTAAAAAATTAATTTTAAAAGCTCATATGTTCTAATGGTAAAACAATTTGCATCTTATCAAGACTGTCACCAGTTATCAATTAAATACAGGACAAAATACATTTAAAAAAACAATTAAAATCAACAAAACTGATGAAATCCAATCATGTCACTGACACAGGATCTCGCAGCATGAGAAAAATAAAAATCATGTCCAATGTCTCTAGGGGAAATTGGGATAAATGAGCATTGTTTTAAAGTCCAAATAGTTGAGACTCAGGAGAAAGTCCATTAGCTGGAAATGTTGATCTTTGACATCACTGAATGTCTTTTTGGGACATTCTTGGGAATAGCTGAAGGTTAGTAGGAGCACTATACCATGATGATGACATAAAGCTTTTGTTGACAAGTTTCCTCTGTAAGTCTCCAGCCACAGCCATGCTCTGGCACTCCTCCTTTTGCGCCTGCTCTGATTTGAAGGCTGGGTGGTGGTGAAGTAATTTCTCTTCTCAGTGAGCCTCATTTTCTCAGAGGCAATTGATGTCTGAGCAAAGGAATAGATGACTGCTTTTAACCTGCTGATGATAAAAACACATGCATATCTTCTCTTTAAGTTAATGAATCAATTAGGCTTTGCTGTTGTACACTCAACTGGGATTTAGATTTAATGCTCTTTATTCCAAATTTTTAATGTAGGTATTGCATTATTCAAAATGATTTGTTGTCTAAATCTTTAATGCATTATATTTATATATTTTAGATATTAAAATTATATATATATATATAAAAATTATATTTTTATATACACTATAGATATATTTATGTATTTGTATATTAACATTTAATTTTGCATTATTTGAGCATTCTTAAGGCGTTAAATTCCCCTTTTGTTTTTTTCAAAATGAGATGCATGTCTCTTGTTATGAGTATGAAGGGAACATTAGAACAGAACAATATATGTAGTGAAAGGAGAAACTTACAGCAGTCAGGAATAATTCAGACACAACAATCAGGAATATTTCAGATAACAGACATAATTAATAACACATGTGAAATTAGGTGATTAGCAATCTCTGAAACACTGTACTGTCATCCAGAGTCTGCAAACAGCTGATAAACCTCAAATCAGTGAAGAATTGGATAATCACCTGTAGAAAGTTATTCCCAAGCTCACTTCAAAAACAGGTCCAGCTGTCATATCAATCAGTTCAGATTGCTAAATCAAAGCCACCTGAGTATTGTTTTGATGCAGAAAACAGCTGGTTCTATTGGCAAATTTCTCATCCAGAAATTATGGATGAGAATTTCTAAGGCCTGGCCACTGCCTAAGCTCTAACTGGGAGAGAATTCCCTAGACATATTTTTAAACAAGGCTCTTGAGAATCTTGGGATGAAAGACTAATTGAACCATCTACTAGCTGGTCTGCTCCAAAATCCCCTCAGGATAGGGATGCTTTAAACACAGCAAACTGTTGGAGTGCTTCTGTAACAAGAACTGGGGATAGATGCAGATCTGATGGCTAAAAGTGAAGGCCACAATACCATCAGTCCAGAAGAGGCTTTTGACAAAGCTCAGATACGATTTCTTGGAACTCTGAGAAATACTTAACAATCATGAGACAGCACTGGGTCAAACCATGGAGCCAGTGCAGAGACTGGCTAGAGAGGCAGCCTGGTCTAAGAGATGCAAAAGCAAATAGAGAGCAAAAAAGGATCCTGGAATGACACGTGTCTTGTAGATAATTACACACAAAGAGCTGGCAAAGCACATGAAAAGCCGGCTATAAGGCAATAATATCAACTAATGAAGAATGCCTGTTATCATATCAGTAAATTCACACTATGGAGTTAATATCGTTACAGCAGACCTCACATTTGAGATGGAGACAGGTCAAGCCACAGACTCTTGTCCAGTAACGTGACAAGGTCCTGGTTTATTCCTTATCATTCACCCATCCTGATCTTAACTACTCACTGGCTTTTGACTGCAGCAAACTCCCACCAGAAGGTTCCTTTTGCAGGCTCTGACTGCAAGTATATAAAATGAAACAAAACACTGAACAGCTTACTGGTAAAAGCTTTAATAAAGATTGAATAACACTCAATCTTTATAAATGAATTTTGACAGCGATAAAGCTGAACAAAATAAACTCAACTCTGCCCTAAAAGGACTTTCTATTGATAAAACGTAGCTCAGTTATTACCTCAGTAAAACAGAAGGTACGCTTAAGAAAACTCAAGGTTAATCATTATTAATACTGAATACAGCTGTGATCTATATAAGACTGGAATAAAACATTGTCTCAAGTTAATAATACAGAAACTTAGCAAACATGAGATTTACAAAATTAACTTAATAGACCCTAGCCTTGCTCAACAGAAGGTAACAGAGCATTATATTACTGGACCTTAACCAAACATAACTGCAAATTATCAGCTTTAAAAGTTACAGATATGACAAGATGGAGCTTATTGTACTGCTGTTAACACAAAAAGAAAATGAAGAAAGAGAAATAACAGCATGATGGTGTACTGGAGGGATCAAAGCTTCAGCAAGCATGTTAAACTTGTAAGTAGTTTAGTTATGAGAAAAACCCATGGCAACTGCACATTCCACAGAAACAGAAATTTAGTAAGACTTTTATTTAGAGTGCAGGGCTACTAAAAAAATGTAATAAAGTATAATTTGGCAGACTGCTGAACAGCTGAGCAGCTTCTCGTGATTGTATTTTGTACATACAAACGTATGTACGTATTTTGTACATATGATAATTTCAGCTGGCAAATTTATTAACATTCTTGTTAAAGAAATCAGACTGTGTTGGAATCTTTGACAGGTAATGAGGCACTGCAGTTACTGCTTTCTATCTCTCCAGCAACTGTAAAACTGGAAAAAATTAGAATTCAGTCAGAAATGAAAATTAACTTCGTAAAACCTTGTATCAACACGTTTTCAAGGCATACAAACACAGTATGTAAGGCTTTATTAAACAGAGGCAGTCAGAACCCACTCCGCGCTGGAGTGGCGTGGGATGTGCTGCCCGCAGGGAAAAAGGAGAGGAGGGAAAAGAGAGAACTCCGGGCTCTGCCACCCTGCAGCTGCTGCGGGAAAAGGGAACAACAAACGAGGCCGTGTTGTGCTCACAGCCGCGGGGATGAGACCCTGAACGCTGAATCCCGGGCAGGGATGAGATCCTGAACCCTGCAGTGCCCGGGCAGGGATGAGATCCTGAACCCTGCAGTGCCCGGGCAGGGATGAGATCCTGAACCCTGCAGTGCCCGGGCAGGGATGAGATAAAGTCCTTGATAAAGGGGGCGCGGCGGGAGCCGGGCGGAGCTGGCGCGGCCCTGCCGGGGCTGCCGCATCCCCGCCTGCCCCCGACACCCGCGGGAGAAAAGCGGAGGGGGGAAACACCACAAAAAAACCTTCTAAAGGTTGCATGTAGCAAAAGTGAGGGGGGAAACACCGAAAGCAAGTAGAGGAAAGGTTAAACAGGCGCACAGCACTTATGGCTCCCGCCTCCCGGCCCGGCCGAGCTGCCGGGGCTGTTGAAAATCCCGCGCAGGGACCCGGAGAGAATGAGGGAACCTTCCGCTCCGGGAGGGAGCTGTGTTACAGGAAATGTGCTCCGGGTCCTGCCGTC
>VZSR01000055.1:3767720-3786533 GCA_013398615.1 Brachypodius melanocephalos | reverse complement strand
TTTGTGTTCTCCCTCTCTCGGCTCCCGGCTCGGCCGGTCCCGCCTCCTTCTCCGCGCGGGCTCGGCCGGCGCCTCCCGCGATCCTGTCGGCTCCTCAGATGTTGTAATCAGTAAGCCGAGACTCCGTTTTCTTCATGCGGGAAAAGCCGATTCTTTTATTTTCACAACTCATTTTATACAGTCTTTACAGACCTCGCGTGCCGCTTTCGTTGGTTCAGTTTTCTTGCCAGTTACTCTGTTGTTAGTAAAAGGTGTTTTATTTGTCCATCAAATCTTTCTTCTTGTATTCTTTACATGTTTTCTTTACTGCTTCTCCTGGGGCAGGTCCCTTGTTCTTGCAGGTGCATTTGTTTTCCAATCTAAGAAGAGGTTGTTATGCTAATGAATTTTCATACAGAGATTGTTTTTGCATAAAATACTTACCCTGCCACTTCTTCTAACTTTGGCAATTCAGCAGAGCAGGCCTGAGTTGAGGAGGTCTTTCTTTTATAATTCTTTTACGTGTCACAACAGTTCCCATCAGGGTTTGCCAGGTAATTCCAGTTTGAGTTTCATTCCAAGGTTCAGGTCTCCAAACCACAAAGAGTAACTAAACACGCCCCTGCTACAGCTTTTGTTTATTGGTGCTTGATAGGAGAGAGGCTTTATTGTCTGTACCTCAGGGATTGTTCTAATATGGAAAAAAAAAGGAGAGGGAAAGCTCAAGGAAAAAAAGCTGTGCTGGAGTTTATTTGCGCTGAAACCAGTGAATAACAGCGTTAAAGCTCAAACCCTGCAAAATCCTCTTTATTTCTTGAGTAAACCAGTGAAACAGGGATATCAAGTCCATAGATGTTCAAAACCAGGGATGGATCTCTCTGCCACATCTTCCCATTAGTGAGGGCTGAAGTTGCTGGATACATAACTCAGCAAGTTTTGTATCCCAAGCATTAAAAGCTTGTGGAGTACAGCCCATTTCCTGCCCTTGGAACGAGGGAAATGTGCTGAATGAGGCAGCTTTGCAGATCTCAGGAATTCGTTCTAGAGCCATAATTACATTTTAAAAAAAAAAGAGAGAGAAAATCTCTGCCATTGCTGTTTATAGCAGCCCCTCTGCACGCGAAATCCACTTTCTGCGCTTCACACGCACATTTGCTTCCAACCAAAAAATGACCAAACATGCTCAACTGAAATCAAAAATGGGAAGTGTGGCAGAGTGGTGGAGGGCAGGATGGTGGAGGGGAGGCCCTGTCCCCTCAGTGTGGCTGATGTGTGTGTGTCCATCCCTCCCTGTGTCCCCCCGCAGCCGGCGCTGTACCTGCGGCTGAGGAACAGGGCGCACGGGCGCTACCTGAGCGTGGCCGGCAGCCTGGCAGACATCAGGGCGGCCTCGGTGTGCGCGGCCCCGCCCAGCGGCAGCACCGCCCAGCTCTGGCACTACTGCCGCGGGCTCCTCAAGTCCAAGGTGAGTGATTTCAGAGTCATTTGTTATTAATGCTGCCCTTGCTGCTCTGGTATTATTTTTTAAAGCTGATGGTTTAACATTAAAAATAAAGTTACAAACCTCACCACCTTTGATCAAGCAGCTGCTAGGGTGTTGAGTATTCTATTCCTCGCTTGCTTCCAGGGTTTTACCAGCTACAGTACAATTTCCTGCCATGTGCTCAGTGCTTGAGACAAGGCAGGCACAAAAAGGAGGCTCTGTGGCCTGGATCTCACTGCTCTCCTTGTTTCTTAGGCCAACAATGCCTGTCTGGATGTCATTGGGGGCAGAGACCTGCCTGGGGCCAAAGTCGCCCTCTGGACAGAGCATGGGAAGGACAGGCAAAAGTGGAGACTCAACGAGGATGGAACCATCAGTTCATATCTCAGTGAGCAACTGGTGCTTGATATTAAAGGTATTTAAAACCAAAAACCTCTAAACCTCACAGGTTTTAAGTGTGTTTTTTGATTAAAGTTAGCTCCCATATTCCAGGGTTGGGATGTTGTTGTACTTGAAGTCAGAAACTGAATCCTACCTTTCCTGTGCAGTTGCTTGGCAGTGGGATGAGAACCTCCTCCTTGGCAGGGAGGAACCTTTCTCTTTTGATTCCAGAGGTTTATTTTGATCACATCACTTGCTGTGCTTTGAGGAGTTGAGTAGTGCAGATGGCAAGAACTGCAAGTTACAGAAGACAAAATGGTGAAGGAAAATCAACCACAGAATAGCTCAAAAAGAGAAAAGGAGTTAAGAAAAAGAAGGCTGGTTAAAATTGTCATTGCTCAGTTGCAGATACCAGCCCTCTACCACATGGAATTTTTCAGCTGATTTTCCTACTTAGTCGCACTTCTCAAAGATTGTGTACAATTTTTATGAGTATTTCTTTCAGAAGCTTTTTCTTCATGAGTTCCTTTTGTTTTTTAGGAGGAAATTACTACGACAAGAATCACATCATTATGAATCATCCAATAGAAAACAAACCTTCCCAGAAATGGGATATTGAAATATTGTGAGTAAAACCCACCCCACAGGTGGACTTTCTGTGGGCTACCTAGAGAGGAAAAAAGAACCCAACTACTGAAGTCACGCACCACTGGAACCATAAGCAGCAAGTCCTCTCTATTTTCCTTCATGTCAAGCACCACCTCCTAAAAGAACTGAATTTTGCACAAACCTGGAAGATGGGAGGCTGATCCAGCAGGGAAGCTGATTCTGCAGAGGCTGCTCCTGTGAAAGTCACCATCACTCTTCCTCTGAAATACAAAAGGTAAATGCAAAAGAGCAGGCAGAGGCTCTGCAGCATGGGGAGTGCAAGAGGTAACAGGGGAAAGGCTCTTCAGAAATGCTGTCTTTACCTTCCTCACACTGCTGGAAGCTCACTGAGGAGTGGATGTGCTGATGAGCTTCAAGGAACTCGAGCTGGGCTTTCATGTCCCAAGTGAAACTGTTCAGGCTCCAAGCGATCCTGAATCACATCTCTCATTAAAATGCAATTTATTTTGTTCATAAAGACAGCTTTGAACTGGAATTGCAGCTCATCATGTGAAATGAGGCAATACAGGGGCTTTTCACCCCCTAAATGATACTGGGAAGCCTTTGTCTCCTCTGCTTTTAACAGCACCAAACTTCCAGTTTTGCAGAAACCAGCTCACCTTGGCATGTACTTCCAAAGGTGCCAGCAGCACATTCCAGGGCCAGCTTCGTGTTCCCACCTCAGAGCCACCATGGTACCGGGGCCAACTGCTGGGCACAAAGAGCTTGGTGTGCCAGAGCTCTCCTCAGTTCCCACACTATGCAAGCACAGCTATTGCTCCAGCAGAGCCAGAGACCTCACTGACTGCAGGGGCTGCTTCAAAAGCTTTCTCCTGGCTCAGCGCTGACCAACCACAGCCCCTGGGAGGGCTGTGAACACCTGACATGGAAGAGAAGTCCTTCAGCCTGGCTTCACCATCACTAAATTAATCTTCAGTGAAAAGATTTTTTTTTTCCCAGCATTTGTATATTCAGGGTATGTATTTCTAGGAGTATTTAAAGAGTTCAGGTTAGCTGGAGATATTTGAGATTCCAAAAGCTATGCCAGCTGTGCAATTAAACAGGAGCATCCCCAAACAAAGACATAACTCTAAGTTTGCCATAGAAATAAAATATATGGATGTCTATTTTTGTATGAAATTGAGTTCTAAATAGTACTATTTAAAAAAAAAAAACCTACTTGCACTTACTATTTTACATTCTAAAATTGTCATAAATCTGCTGTTTGAGTAACAGATCCTCAAGTGTATGTGTATATTTTTTCAACTAAAGCACTTGTTAAGCTTTTTTCCATATAAGTCAGTACATCAAGTGTTCTGCATGTGACTTTCCATATGAAATTTTAAAAGCCTGTGTAAAAAGTTGTAGTTTTTTTTAAATGAAGAATGACTAAATCATACTTGGTGTCTCAGTGTTACATAACAAAGTAAAGCAGGCTTTTGTACTTAAGAGACCTTGAATGTAAAATGCTAAAGCATGTATATTTTAACTGTATAAAACTTTTTAGGAGAAACATTTTGCTGCTTGGTTTCTTTTTAGACTAAATAATAGTTTTCAGGAGATACTGAGCACGCTCCTGTAAAATACTTCTTTTCCAATGGCCAAAAAAGGGGGATGAGTATATTGAATATGTGGCTGTGCTGTTATGGGAGATTGCATATTAAAAATCAATGAAGTATTAAAGTAACTGCACCGGTCTCATCAAAACCCACTCACCAGTGAATACTGAAGATATAGATTCCAGCTACAGGCTTTTGGGTTACTTTCCCTTGAAATTGGTGCTGGGGGAGGTAGAGGATAAATGTTATTGTTAGTTTATTCCAGGAACAGCAGCATCTGAGGGAAAAGGGGTTTTCTTGGGCAAAGTCTTCCCCCTTGTGGGAACAGCACACACAGCTTTTACCAGGAAGCTTTTGTTCTGCCAGGGCAATTAAACAGATTTTCCTGCTGATGAACTTCACAAATGAAAAAAAAAACAAGCTAATGTTTTATGCCCAAGGTTTTGGAGCCTGTTCCATGTATAACTTTAGATGTCCTCCACATCCCAGCAGGTCTCCAGAGGGAAGGGGACACCACAGCACTGGGGGTACTTAGGAGTGACCTCATCCAGCCACAGACCTGCAGCTGTGGCTCACTTACCTGTTTTTCCTCATGCCTGATTTCCCAAAAGCGTGGAAGGACAGTTAACATTTGGCACCAGAAAGTAGCCAAGTACAGATCTGCAATGCTGTGTTAGCACTAGAAACCAGAGGCTGGATGGATAAAATAACCTGATTTAATAAACCTTGCTCTTGAGAGATGCTTTATGGCCAGGAGCAGCTAATTCACAAAAGCATCAAAGAACTTCAATCAGACATTCAGTCCAGAGTGACAAGGCAAGGTTTTCTTTCTCTTCATCTGAGGTGAGGTGAAGCTCTTTAACGCTGATGGTGCTGCTGCTCCAGATCTGCTTCAGTGCATCCAAGTGTGACAAAGGGAACCGCAGCCCGTGAGTCTGCTGGGGAGAAAGAGAGGAGAAAACCCTTCAGCAGAGAGCAGGGACTTCATTACACAACAGGGTGAGGCTGTGGGGAGGGAGAGCAGGAGTGTGCTCCATCCCCACAGCACACTGCTGCTCCTGGGAGCAGCCTCCAAAAATACAGCTTTATCCAGACCTATTTTACTTAGAAGTAACTCTTCCATGCTGTAGCACACTTTACAAGGTAGGGATGTTTATGGCACATGTGACTTCCTCCTGTGGTTTCCACACAGAAGAAAAAAAAAAAATTAAATTTACCCTCTTGCCTAACCCTACCCATTATTTTAGCAAGGTGACAGAGCTTTATTTCTAGCAGATGCAGTCTTTGGGCACGGAAGCACACAGGACCTTCATTCCCAGGACTCTTTTTTAAGGGCAGGAAGGAAGATGCTGTGCATGTGCTGCTCAGGTGCCAGTGTCCAGTCTCAGCTCCAGAGGAGCAGTCAGATTTACTTCAAAAGGCAAAGAAGTGCCAGGCAAAAAGCCTTGCAGCACTGGCCAAGCCAAGGCCAGGCTGTGCTCTGTTCTGCTTTGGTGGAGTTGTGCAGACCTGAAAGGCATTTTAGAAGAGTGAGGTCTTTACTCCCAGCCCTGCACGGGGTGTTCCAGTGGGTGCAGGAGCTAACACAGGTTTAACATGACAGAAATGAGGTGCAATGATCCCTGTGGAGCACGTGCTACATCTCCAGCAGCTTCCAACAGGACCTGCTGAAGGACACACAGGAAGAGCAGCTCTGAGTTGCTCCAGCAGCTCTGTTAACTGGGCCACGGGGCATGCACAAGACATCCCATTAGCATCTCAAGTGTTTAATTAAGCATGAGATCACATTACTTAGTGCTACTATTCACTGCCTGTGTTGCAGCTTCAACTCATTAAGATACTCTGGGAATGGGCTGAAAAATTCTGGGTGCTGAAAAACACAGCCAAACCCACAGAGGCAAGATAAATTTTGGGGTGTGTTTGCAGAACAAACCTGTGCCTGGCCATCCTCACTGGCAGTGTCATCCTCTGTCCCCATCATGTGAGTTTCTCTCCTGTTCTTTAAGGAATGATACACATAAACCATCTCCCTGCGAATTTCATCCTGAAAAACAGCAGGAACAAAATGGTCACAGGTGATCCACACCCTCACCTCACTCCAGTGCCAGCTCCTTAATTCCACAGGTACAGCAAGGAAAGCAAGTCACCTCCTCAACTGAATGACCCAACAGCCACCTCCACAGCAAGAAGGGACTCTCCAAAACACCTCTGAACATTTATTTAAACCTTCTGCCTTGAAACTGCCCCTGCTGCAGTCACAGGACTGATGCTGTGTAGAAAAGAGGCCATTTAAGGCACCTCTGCTAAAAAGTCTTAATGAGCAGGTGTGCATCAATATATCTCCAGCCTGAGACTGATCTGTCTCTTCAAAATCATGTGCCCATTATCAATCCTTGGTCGAGGTTGTATAAGTCAGTTGCAAAAAAAAAGAAAGGGAAAAAAAAGGGTTTCCAAACCCTACACAGTCTCACAGCGATATGGACACAAGTAAAATGGAGGAGAAAAATCAGGAAGTTCTGGTCTGTTTTTCTTGGAGGGAGAAACATTCCACTCACTAAAAAAAAACCCCAGCAAACAAACAAAACCCCACAAACTTTTACAAGATAATCCATCCTGTGTGTGTGTTTCCCCCCAATAAATTTTTTTTAAGTTAACAAAAAAGCACTTCTGTAATTTCATACTAATAAACCTTCACAGGTAAGCAGCAGTGTAAGCACAGAATGATGCAAGATTCCAGCACCTATGTTGTGGAACAATTTTTAAGTGCCACTGTCACCCACTTAGGTACAGAGTTAATGCAGTAGTGAAGACTAAATGCAACCAAGAGAATTCCCTCTCTTCAGGAATCCTAATTTTATAACTTCATGTTCTTAAATACAAAGAGGTGTTTTTTTAAAAAAAAATCTATTATCCAGAGCTACAGAGGCCACTTTAGGTGCTCTAAGGACCTACCCCATGTGATTCAGGTAAAAGCCATGCAGAATCACAGACTGAATATGATTCTGTACCTCCCTCCAGAAGGCTGGAATGTGCTCAGCAAACAGCCCCAGGATCTCCTGACAGCAATAATGGGATGCAGGATCCAACCAAGCAGAACTGCACAACCCTTTTAGTACAACAGAGCAACAATTCACAGGCCTCCCACTCCCTAGCCCAGGCATGCAAGGGGGGATTCTTGTACTTACAGCATTCTCTTGATCTGGTTCCACAGTGATGACAGCATGGTCTCTAAACTGCAGTCTGATTGTGCTATCTATTTTTGGCAATTTCCCACCTAAGAAGAATAAATTCTCCCTTAGAAAAGGAAGAAAACCAGGCAGGATACAAATTGAGCCCCCTGTGCACTGCCCATCCTCTTGCAGCCAGATTTTTTAACCTGTGTTTCCACAGCCACAAGGTTCTCAAACTTGTGGTGGAAGGAGAAATGAGAAAGATTTTTTAATTCTAGCATAAGCTTTATTTCAGTCTAAGGGAAATGGGTCATCTCTCTCACCAGACACTGGGAATTGGCCAAGAGAGGTGTGCAAACACACACAGAGCCAGGCACCACACAAAGCTGGGCCTAGACTGTGACCTGCCATGAAATGCTGGAAGTTTTAAGAGGCAGACTCAGCCACCACCATCACATCAGCCGGTTTGGGGAAGTTCAAACTCTACCTGGAGTCAAAGGGTCGGAGTCACATCCCAAGCACGGCGGCAAGCGGTGCATAATGAAATCCTTCTTCATGTCGGATGATCTCAGCTCCCTGGAGTTCTCCAGACTGTCTGCAAGCCTTCTCAGAAGGCTGCTCAGCTTTTTGGTGCAGTCAGCTGTGTTCACCTGCTAAACACCCACAAAGAATTCAAGCTGAACAGACCAGGCCTAAAGCAGTGCAGCAAAGCAGTGAAAATCTGGACACTGCTTTTTTATCTTTGCTTAGTCCCAAACCAAGCTTTGTTTCTTTTACACATTCCCTGTCCACATATCAAAGCTGAAGGTCACTCCCCTTGCTCTGGGCCTAAAGGACTTGCAAGTGCAGTTGAAGAGACCCTTGTTCCTCCTGCACACTGACAAACTGAGCAGCAGCAGGACAGGACCACCATAAGGAGGTCCCACAGCAATTCACAGCTTCACTGACCTAAAGATTCAGAAGCTTGGCCTGACAGAGCTTTTTCTGTCTGACAGATCACCTGGATGGACCATTATTCCCCGAGTCCCACCTACTAACCATGAGCAGTTGCCTTGGGATGCTTCTCCGCAGCACCACGTCCTCTTTTGCTGTATCAAACACCAGGCCAGGAATTGCATCCAGTAAGAAATCTCCCCAAGAGCTGAAGGAGAGGAAGAAAAAAAAGCTATTCAAATAGTGGCACTGAAATAAAACACAAATCCTACTTGTTTTTCCTAACTAGTGTTAAGATGTAAAACAATTATTACTTATTAGTCTCTTTGTTTTTTCATCATGTCTACTCAAATATTTCACTGTCTGCTACCCAGTGGGAAGGAAGAAGTCTGGCCAATAAAAGGAATTGGACATCTACTTCTTAGTGCTTCTCTTGCCCCCAGTTTCCATCTGCCAGTAAATGTCTTCAGCTGCTCACTGCTTTTCCAAACTGCCCTGCTTATCCCACACATGCACACCTCTCTGCCTGCTGGGATCTGGTCCAGACAAACTCTGCTCCAGCAGAGATGTCCCTTTTGTCTTGGTGCCTAAAAACAACTCCAAGTTCCACCTCCATGGCTATTTTCAAATTCTCTTCAGTTTCCCAAGGAAATATTTCCACATCATACTTCCATCTACAAGACAAATCTCAACACCAGCACTGCTGCTTTTTTTAACCTACACTTGCTGACAGCAGGGGCAGAGGAAGGCTCTTCCACTTCATTGCCAATAACCTTAATGGATGATGATTCCACTTTTTAACCTTGGAAGAAGAGCAGTCTTGAAGCTTTTCCTGCTGCTCTGCTCACCCATGACAGACATCCCCAGGGAATGTGCTCCTGACAAGTCATGCACTGGACTGGCCTTGGGCTCAGGCAGCCATGGAAAAACTGCACTGACTGCACACAAGGCTGCAGATCTCCAGCAATCCCATTACAAGGAGCTGAATCCTTGGCTTCCCAGCACTGCATGACCAATAAATCCATACAGCTCCAGCTGGACAGAGCCTGCTGTGCACAGGAGGAGTGACCAGCAGCACTGACACCCTGGGCTTCCACACCGGCACAGACGGTGGTTAGAGATTCATCCCACAGTTACCTAAAATATGCCCAAACCTGTTCTGCCCTGTTCTGCAGCTCACAGAAATCCTTCCCAATTCCTAAGTCAGGCCAGTAAATCCAAGCCCAGCACCTGAGAGCTGAAGAGGTGGCAGCAGTAGCAGCATTTGTCCCTGTGTGATAACAATGTTTCAATGAGGAACAAGGACCTGCCCTGTGTCACAAGAAATCTGACTCTCATGCATGGGGTGGGAAATGAAAACCACAGATTAGCAGAAATATTTGCATGGAAGAATCTGTCAGAAGAGGTGTGGGTGACCATCCAATACAACAGGAAACCTGTTGAGAGGAATAACTCATGGCTCTTTTATCTGGATTACAAAATGAACAGCAACTTCAGCTACTGCTGAGGGTTTTTTAAAAAGACAACAGTGAGTTTGCAGTTGTAACATTATCTTCCACATTAAAGTCTCCAGCTGGTAAATAATAAATAAAGCAATTAAAAAGCAATCAAGCTTGCTGCATGAAAACCTGGCAAAGAGGCTGCTTCAAACAACAATGGTCTTGCTGCTCCCCCTCCTTCCCCCAAGCCCCAGAACTTCAGTTATTGCTACCTCAACACTCAGATTCTGTCCCCAACAGCAGGGCACCCATGTAATACTGGGGTATCTCCTATATTCCATGTCACCACACCTCTGGGGGAAAGCTGGCATGCCCCATCCCTGCCATACCCACAGGAAAACAAACCACACAAGGGCTAAACAGGATGAACACGGGAAAGACCCAAGCACAGCTCCTTACAGGGTTTTTTTTTTAAGAAATAGGACATCATTTCCTTGAAACACCGGTTTCAGGTCTCTACTACACACTCACATCATCTGGCAGAGGAAAGCCATACAAAACAAGAAATAAAGAGGAATTACTTGTTTTGGTAGGTGCTGATGGTCACATGTGTCGAATAGGAGATCCCCTGAGGAGTGTCAGCCTGGTGGATGGTCCCTCTTGGGAAGTACAATAAATCACCAGGCTGCAGGAAAACAAAAGAGAATTGAGACATTTAGGCCACTTGGCCAAACCTTACTGCAGTCCAGAGAAAATACTCCATGACTGACAATACACATTCTTTAAAAATCACAAAACTGAGCAATTCCCCAAGGTACACTTTAATAACATAAAGCACTCAACCCAGATGTCCAACACCTCAAACTTTCCAACCTACTGTCAATATTTGCTCTACACATTTCTGCAAACACGAGCTTTTGACATGCTAGAACATGCACAGTCCTGCTGAGCTACAGGAAAAAGAAGCAGCTGAGATGAATCTGCTGGTAATTCAGTCCCCTGGGAATTTGGTCAGAACACATCAAAAGAAAAAGCCAGTGTTTCACAAGAGAAGTCCAAACAGTCCAAAAATTTTAGTAAAAACACTTAAAAAAACAGGAGTAGAACCTTCCTCCTCCCCTATCTTCTCATCCACGTAAATTAAGTATCTCTACAGAAAATAATACAGATCAGGGAAGACAAGAAAGGAATACAATGCCCATGAAATTGCCTCCACAAAGGAAAAATCAGTTTACACATGGCTTATTCTATAAACACCAGCACAAAGAGAAAAGTCATAAAGCAATAGTGATGAAATCTGATTCCATTATAATCTTAGGGTCCTTAAACTTGGTCACATCAGCTACTTCCAAGAGCCTACCAAGTATGATTCGTTTTCTTGCTACCACAGCCCAGCCCACCTGCAGCAGTTAAATTCTAATACCTTTAATGTGAATTCATGTGTGGGACTCCCAATCCTGTCTTCTGGCTCCACGTTATACTCCCGAGCCAAAGGCACCGTGGGTTTGTAGAGTCGCCAGTGCTTCTCTCCTTCCAGCTGAAGGATGAACACCTGCACAAGACCATGAACCCAAAGATTTTGGGGGGCCTAAGGAAGCTCTGCTGCCCCTCACACATCCAACTCATCAGGTATTTTGATTTATCCTCTGATTTGTCAAGTCTGTGGAACCAAGCCACAAACCAGGTTGTTTTTCTGACAAATACAGGTTATCCCCTTCCCTGCTCTCAGCTACTCCACAGCATGGCAAATACAATTCCTTTCACATACCTTTTAGGTATCCAAATACAGAAATTTACATGTGAACTAAATTCTTGTACTCTATTTAGAGACAACAGAGCAAAGAGTTGTGAAGTGTGATCTGTTTTATCCTGAATTTGGAAATCCCTGTTTCGCTCCAGTCACTTAAACTTAGCCATTACTATCAGCACACATTCAGCAAACACATATAAGGAAACATTTTCAACAGTGGAAAAACAGAATTCTTTCTAGAATGTTCACTGTGGGGGGAGGTGGAAGCACACACAGAGGCATCCACTGCCAGGAGCCCACAAAGGGTCCCACAGACAAGGTGGTGGTGTCCTACCTCGACATCATCGTAGTGAGGGGGGAGGCCCTGAGACCCCTGGGGAGTGATGTAAACATTGGAGCCCACCAGAGACCCAAAGTAACACTCCAGCTTCTCCTGAATCTTCCACAGCTCATCCTATTTAAAAAAAAAAAAGAAAAAAAAAAAAGCTATTACTACTGAAGAGCTCAGCCAAGCCTGGCTGCCACCAGCCCATCAGTGGGGAAAAATGGTGACATCCCCACAGGAACACAGCCTGGGAAGCAGTTTCTCCTCAAGGCAAGCATTGCAGTAGCAAAGGAGATCTGCCATGAAAGTAATGGCTAAGCCAAAAACTCTGGTGCCTCAACAGAACACTGATGTTTGCTCTCTTCCCTGTATCAAGCTGCAACACCAGGCAAAAGCAAGGCTAAACAGAGGAGAACAAACCACCCATTATCCCACCTGCATCTAAGAGAGAATAACACAAAGGTTAGACACCTGTTACAAGCAAGTCCTTCTACAAGTGACACCTTTTACAATTGCTTGGGAATAGTCAAGCACAAACTTTACACATCCACACCCAACACGTGACAGGGAAACATCAGGAGATGCCAACAACTGAGATCAGTCACTACACGTGGGACCCAGCTGTGCATTTGGGTCCCACCTCACAATCAGACTGTGCTGACACCTTGGGACAAAAAAGGACTGCCTAAACCAAAGTACCTGCAAGCATCCAAGTCCTTTGCAACTGTGCAGCACCACTGTCTCCTTCCCATACACAAAGACTGAGGACACTCAGATAAAATGGGGTGGTCACTTCCATGGTGCAACTCAATGCTAATCCATTGGCAAGGACGGTGGAGTGTCCTGGAAATACTTGACATGGTTGCACACCTCACCCTTGATTAAAAAGGAAGTAGTACAAAAGCCCCTGCTTGCACAAGGAAAAAGTGGGGCAGAAGAGATAATTTAAGCACAGATGGCTAATCATCAATTATATGCATTTAAAAAGAATACTTAATATTACAGAAAAACATCATAGCATGAATCAGACTTTGTTCTTAAGTGCAGAGCACTGAAACATGATGGCCAGTGCAGAAGTATAAACTGTGCTTTAATACAGTTTTCAGCAGGTCATCAATGCCAACCTCCCCTGGGGGCAGATATGAAGCCATGTCTAGTGCCACTCAGCAAAAGCCACACCAAGTCACAAAACAAGCATTAATTGCACTAATTACAATGAAACAATCCCACCTTAAATCTCTGAGGCTGATGGAACTGTATTGTTGCTTTCTTCTGGTCAAAATCCTTCTTCAGCTGCATGTAATTGACTCGACCTTCTTTATTTAGAACCTTCTTTTTCCCATTGACACACCTGCAGACATTCACATCTCGCCCATAGTACAGGCCCTGGCTGCACAGCTCCTTCAGGTGTGGCAGCTGGAACAAGGACTGGTAGTAAGCAGCCACCAGGACATCATTTCTCTGAACAAGCAGTGGCTTCTGCTCCCAGTAGTCCCTGAAGAACACCTCCTCTTCGATAGGAGAGATCAGGCTCCTGAAGAGGCTGGCTGGGCTCTCAAAACTCAGGACTGATGGAGAAGCAGCTGTGTCCACCTTGGGCCGTTTACACTGTGCCTGTGCCTCCTTTGCCACCTCAGCAATCCTCCCTCCCTTCTTGGGCATCTTCCTGGCCAAGAGGAGAGAGAACCAGAACAATCAACCAGCAACACAACCTCAGGCGGTCACAGCCCCAGGGCAGCAGCTGCTGCCTTATCTAGGGGGGTATCAAAGTAAACTGAGAACACCTGTGGCTTCAGGGGCTCCCTAATTGCTCCAAGCAGGCTCCAATTCTCTCTCAAACCTCAGCAAACTCCAGAGGGCTTTGCTGGGATCCCCACAGGAGCTCACACCCCACAGCTGAGTTCATACTAAAGAACGTGTGATGAAACCAATGGATCATTATCAATGCAGGAACCCACCCACACAAAGAACCTGTGGGCAAGTGCTCTTCTGGAGCAAGAGCTGCAATTTTTTTTTTCTTTTTTTAAAATCAACTCAGCTTTAAGAGATTGAGTGGCAACAGGTAGAGGGAGGTGGAGAGAGGGGGCAGAACCACAAACTTGAATTCTTATTACACTTCCTTCAACAGTAACAGTTTACAAAAGAGGGAACATTGTTAGGCCTTTTCTGTTGATGCTATGTAATTACTAAATCTACACGCCAAAGACTTGCAAAATATAGCACTTTAAAACCCAGAATGCCAAGATTCTGCTTTGATTTCTGACAAGCTGTCAAACTTTGTGGTTTATGCAGAATAAAAATAATTCTTTCATACAAGTACAGACATTTTATTTTAAAGCTGAAAGTCATTGACTTTGTTTTTCCACAGTATGTTGTGTGCAATTATGCTAGAATAAAAAAAGTTAATTCACAAACCGTTTAGCTGCCAAGTTCTCAGGAAAGTTGAGGCACAAATTGAGTTAACAGTAGGTTTAAACCATGTGCAGACAGATTTGCCTGCTCCAGCATTTCCTCGCCCAGAGCACCAGTAGAAGGCTGCCTGGGGAGCTGAGCTAAGGACGCTGGGGATGAGCTCCAAGCCCTGGAGCAGCACAGCCTGGCAGCCAGCTCTGGGCTGGCCAACCCAAACTGGCTCTGGGCACATCTGAGCGAGTCTGAGCAGCCAAGCCATGAGGAGACAGAACACGCTGATGCTTTCACTTCCCAGTAAAAACGGCAGCTTTACTCCCAAAAGCAACTGCTATCAATGTGCTGAGATGCTTTGACTTGCACAGATCCCTCATCCTGAGACCTAAACTCTAGTTCTGGTATGTCCAAGCAGCACTAAGCTCTCCCGTGCAGCAGGACACCCCGATCCCCCAGCTCCTGGAGCAGCCTGTCCCTCAATAGTAACCTGTGGTCACCTCAGTCCTGCAGGAGCAAATTCACATCACCACCTTCCCAGCAGGATGGGCATTCCCAGCAGCAGGAAGTCACTGTTCTACATGAAGCAACTGAATGCTTAAAAAACTTGAAGACTGAAAATTAGCCCCTGGTTGGCAGCAAGATCTAAAGATACTGCCAGCACTAGGATCTAAAACGTTCCCCAAATGTCAGGAACACAAATGCAACCAGCCCTGAATCGATGGGTTTGAATTACAGACCTAAAGCCATCATTTCAACCTCTCAGCTCACTCAGATTGATCGAATGAAGTGAAATTCACATCGGTGCTGTTCACAGAACTTGCTTCATTTACACCAGGTGCTTCTCTGTAGTGTTTTGTTTGTTATTACACCTGCAAACCCACCAAATGGTTTGGGTTGGAAGAGATCACCTGGCACAAACCCCTGGTCAAAGCCTTATTCAACCTGGCCTTGAACATTTCCAGGGATGGGGCAGCCACAACTCCTCTGGGCAAGTTGCCAGGGCCTCACTACCCTCACCAGAAAAAAAATCCTCCCTTATATCTAATCTAAACCTACCTCCTTACAATGTAAAACCATTCCTCCTTGTCCTGTTGCTACAGGCCCTGGTAAAAAGTATTTTCTCTGTCTCTCTTACAGCAGTTAAGTACTGAAAAGCTGCAAAAATATCCCTGGAGAGCCTTCTCTTCTCCATGCTGAACCAACCCGGCCCTGTCAGCCTGTCACCAGAGCAGAGGTGCTGCAGCTCTCTGATCACCTTGGTGGCATCCTCTGGATTCGCTCCAGCAGGTCCCCGTCCTTCCCGTGCTGGGGACCCCAGAGGTGGGTGCAGCCCCGCAGGGGGGGTCTCATGGGAGCGGAGCAGAGGGGCAGAATCCCCTCTCTCTCTCCCTCCCTCCGGCCACGCTGCTTTGGGAGCAGCCCCGGACACATCACCGACCGGCTCCGTGCGCTGCCAGCGCCCATGGCCGGCTCGGGTCCCCCCTTCCACCTCCGCACAGCCCCAGCTCCTTCCCGGCAGGGCTGGAGCAAGAACCGAGCAACAGCAGCAGCAGGGGCCCGCTCCCGCCTCGCTCGGGGGCAGCTGCTGTCGCCAGTGTCGCCAATGTCGCTCGCACAGTGACACAACGCGTGCTCCCGCACGGCCCGGCAGCTGCCGGGACTCGCTCCGTGGGGAGCAGCGGGAATACAGGCGGACACGGCGGCTCATGGGGACACATGGCAGCTCTGGAGACACATGGCGGCTCTGGGGACACGCACCCCTTCCTTCCTTCCCCTCCCCTTCCCTCCCCTCCCCTTCCCGCAGCCCCGCACTCACCCAGCGGGCGGGCGGGAGGGAATAGCGGCGGGGCGGGATGGATCGAACCGGATCGGATGGGATCGGAACGGGTTAATCCCCTCCCCGCCGCAGGATGTGCCCGTGGAAGCGGGAGGCGGTCCTGCTGCGCTGGGTGTCACGGGAGGAGACGCTTCCGGGCAGCCGGTAGGAAATGCAGCGGTATTCCAGTGTTATTCCTGTGGGTGTTCCAACAGTGTCTCCACTGAAGTTATTCGAAGGATTAAATCTTGCTTCATACACACAACAGTGTCTGGGCTTTAGCTGCGTGATCCTTTCCTGGACCAAAATCCTGTTCCAGAGTCCCCCTGAGGCTCCCCCAAAGAAATCGCCGGAATCCTTGCCGAGGACATGAGAATTTCCACAAGTATTTTTAATTACCTTTACTAAAGAGGCCTGCTCAAGGTTTAGTTTACATTGGCTAATGGCATCAGAAAAAGATATTAGGTAGGCTTTGTTAAAGCATTATTCTTGTGTACTGATAGCTTGAATTATAAAATCTTTAAGAATGAAGTTGTCCCGAATTCAAAGTTTTCATCACCTACCCTAAACACCCACAGAATGTTATCTTACTACAGATGGGTGTAGCAGCAGGTGTTAAAAATAGTGAGGCCACATCCTGCAGCTCAGCTGGTCACAGGAATCATGACAAGCTGTTATTTCTGCTCCAAAAATCCACAGAGTACCCTCAGCATAACTGCCTGGGTGCCATCAGGGTGAGCACCCACACAAGTATGTATTTACATCATGCCTGTGGTGCTTTAACTCACAGTAAATGTTGGATATAAAACCCACGCCATGGGACTGGCTGCAAAACCAGCAGGAATGGGAAGTGCCTGTGAATACCTTTTTTAAAGACCTCCCTGCTGGTCTGCAGAGACAAATTGACTGAAAGTATTTATTACCATACCTGTCAGGAAGTTAACACACACTTCAGAGGGTCATGGGAGCTCAGCCAGCCCTTTAGCACCCTCTAGACTAGAAATAATTCGTTGAAATACTGTTTATCTTTTACTATTTATACAAGCAATAGATTTTTTAAAAGCATAATTTATCCTGATATCATCCCTGCCACTGCATTAAGGAGATAAAAATTATAAGCTTTGCTGTAAAAGCATGCAGTTAAATGTCATCATCATCTACAAGAGCACGTAGTGACAGGATAAGGGGGAATGGCTTCAAACTGAAAGAGGGGAGGATTAGATTGGATATTAGAGAAAAAAAAAACCAAAAACAAAAAACAAAAAACAAAAACAAACACCTTTACTGTGAGTTTGGTGAGGCCCTGGCCCAGAGAAGCTGTAGATATCCCATCCCTGGAAGTGTTCAGGATCAGGTCTGAGCAACCTGGTTTAATGAAAGGCATCCCTGCCCAGGGCAGGAGGGCTGAACTGGATGATCTGCAATACTCAGGGTGGGGAGAACCCTTGGCCAATGGTTTCATTCACAGCTGAAAGTAAGAGCAGCTTTCTCCACCAAGAGCAAGCTCTGCAGCTCTCTGGCACCTGGACAGGATGTGTCTGGAAGGTAAAGGCAGGCAGGAATCTCTTTTCCTCCACACCTCCAAGTTAGGACCAGTTGGCTGCAGCCTACACAGGGCTCGGGCATGCTGTGCTGCAGGGCTTCTGCTGCTGCAAATCCTGCAAGGAACGTAGAAAAGGGAACTGATTTGGAGTCTTTTTCCTGTTGGAGACTGAGGCTTCACTGTTGGTATACAACAAATACTACTTCTTGTAGGGCAGTTTAAAAATATTATGCAAAAACAATGATGTTATACCAGTTCATATGAAAAGTTTAGAAGACATATTACACATCTGGAGCAACTAGATGGGATCTTCTCAGGCAATCTGGAACATCTGTGCAGGATGCCTCTTAATGGCAGTGCAGGAACAGGGCTGTGATGGTGTGTTTTTATACACAGCTACACTATACATCTGCTCAGCTTGAGCTCTGGTGTGCTGTTACTGTTGCCAAAGCCTGTGTGTCCTTTGGCTTTGCATTCCCAGCATTGTCATTCCTGGTATGGTTCTGCTTTCCATGACAGGATTTTCTGGAAAAGTATCAAAGCTGTCTCAGCTCTGATACATTTGTTTGGCAGGGATCTGTCCCACTCACTCTGTGAGATTTCAGTCACTCAGCAGGCACCGTGTCACCACTTCTCCAGCTCTGGAACTGGGAGCCTGACAAATGGAGCTCTTGGAAAAAAATAGGAGACATCACCATGCTCTGAACAAACAGGATGGGAGCAATAAAATAAGTAAATTAAATAAGAAAAAAAAAAGTAAATAAAATAAATAAAGAGAGTGACTTAGGCTTCCAGATTTATTCAAAATTCCTTGACCAATAAACTTGACCAAGCAGTGACCAAGCATTTACCTTATGACACTTTTTGCCACCACAAATGATCATTTTGAACTGACTTTGTTAATACAAACTCAGGTCAATAAATTACAGATGAACCCAAGGAATTTAGTGGAAAATGCTCCTTATTTGGGAAAGTTACAAAAGTAATCTTGATTCTTTTCTGGAGCTGTGAAAATTTTCTGTGTTTATCCCTGAACATCCTTAATTCAGCCCCCTTAGCCTGAACCTAAGGATATTTCCATGCAGGATTCATCTGAGACTGACAGGCGTCCTGTATGTGTCTCTGTTTTGGCACAGCTGTTTCCTTTTATTTCCTGGAACTGTGCTGGGGATCACTGCTGCAAGGGGCAGATGCAGCTTCTCCTCACTGGAACATTCAATCTCAAAAGCCAAAGGGACAGGCAGGGAGGCAAAACCCCAAGTTCATGTGCAACATAAAGCAGAAGAACCAAAGGCGTGGTTGGTTTGTTCTCTTTGACACACAGTTGTCTAAAATCTCTGTCCCAAAGCCTGTGTTTCTAAACCAAAGAGTTCTGCAGGAA
>VZSR01000055.1:3744917-3758217 GCA_013398615.1 Brachypodius melanocephalos | reverse complement strand
GATAGAATACTTTGTGCTAATCCTATACTACAACCCTGGACACAGGAATTATGGAAATTACTACAACAATAAAAAGCACACTTCACCACATTGTTCCTTACTGTCAGTATGACTCTAGAACAGACACTGCTTTAAAGTGGTGTACAGCTGCTGTTGTGAGGATTTTTGCATGTCCTCATGACAGAGGAGATAAATTCATTAATTATTACACAACAATTATTACACAGCCACAATCTAAAATGCTTCCATAAATCTTCAAACTGTCCAGATTGGATGAAATATCACCTCTGTGCACACAGCTAATTAGTAACAAACTGTATTTCTGCAATGCACAGACCTCAGGTTCCTTACCCTAGGGGGAAAATTCCTCCATTAAAACTATTTCTGACACATCATCCAAATCTCCTTCATAAAGCAAAGCAATATCATGCAGAGGGAAGGGAGACACATTAATGACCTTGCTATTACAATTCTGGGATTGCTGTTTCACTTTCCAGTTCCTTTTAGTCCCACAGCACTGCTGGTATCAACACCAAAAATCTGCTCTCTGTGCCTGTCTGGAGCCTTGGTTTCTATCATGTTAACTGGTAAGCTAGGGTGAAAATAGCTGAGATAGTTTTAAAAGACTCAGGGGAAAAAATAAAACAATCAAAACCATGTTTTTTTCTTTGTTAACAATTTTGGGCTTTACTGTACTCAGTAGCAATACTGCTAAAGCCACTGGCAAGGAATTAACACTTGATAAACTCCCTTAACAAGAAACAATATCTGAATGATAGAAAAAATACATTTTCAATCCTAAATTTATTTTCCCACTGGCACACTGGTCACCAGTTTCCCATTATGTGCTGCCAGGGGATTAATGCCAGGCCAGTATGAGAATTTTACCTGCAAATATTTCCAGTAATTTCAATTCCAGTCAATACATGAGAACTGCAGTCATGGGTTTTCTTGGGGAAGGGTATTTCCTCACCTCAGACTGAAGAGGACGTTGCCATCAGGGTACACTCTGAGCATGATGTTCTCCACAGTTGTGTCATGGATGAAGGATCTTTTGGAGTGCACAAAAAATACATCAGGTACCCAGATCTTTTTTATCAGCCGGCCATCAAAAGTCATGCTTTTGTTTTTGTTGCTACGGAATGAGAGTCTCTCATCCTTCCAGTAGTGTCTGAGATACAAAGTCATTGTGAAGTCCTTTGTTCCATTCAAAATAAAAGGAGACAATGCTTGTTTTAGTCAAGTACAACAGAAAACACTACAAATACAAAGGATCAGTTTCTTCTCTGGACATTATCTGAAAGATCCTTAATGAGAGGAATCAAGTACCACTCATTGAGTTTGAATGTGAATATTGCTGAGATTTTGGTTCTTTGTCTTGTCCCTGGTGTCTGAGGCTCAGATTTCATCTATTTTTAGATAAAACTTCTACATATTTCAGTGATCTTCTGGACTGGGCCAGCTGTGCAGTGATAAAGAAGCTTTAAAACCAACCAAAGGTAAATGGAAAAAAACATTTCCTCTGGAAATTTTCACAACCTTTTCCAAGAATGGACTATGGTTACTTTAAGTTTCCTTTACAAAGGGATTAATTTGAGTTCTTCATGAGCACTCAGTCAATTTTTAAAAAATCTGTACATTTTGTACAAATATTATACAGGGGCTAAATTAGTACATTTATTAATTAAATACATCATAAAGAAACAATATAATGAACATCATAAGAGCGAGCAATTAGATTTTACACCAATTACAATAACTACAATATTTTTAAATATAAAAGATTATTACCAATATTTTATGATCCTATTTAAAGAAACATCACAATTGCAAATATACATGTGGGAAGAGATGGAGAGGATGCTGCAAAGCCAGTGTGAGCTTCTGCACAGCCTGACTGCTCTGTGTTCACCTACATAAATTTTGTATTATTAGGCAGACACCATTTATCTCAGTAGAACAATTGTTTCTGATGAGAATACTGTGAAGAGAGTATTAGATCTTCCCCTGAAATAGGATTTTATGGCCCTGTAATATGATTTTATGATTTGAGTAGGTTTGTAAAGGAGTTCATACTGACAATATTAGTGACAATTTGGGCTGAAGAATGAACAGCCTGCATTCCAGTACCACAGGCCCTAATTGCAGTGTCTCCTTCCCAGGACCATTTCTGGAATTGATGTTCCTCTTTCCATTTGTTATGTTCACAGCTCCATCCATGCCACAATTATGGAATATTCAGATTTGCATAGAGCTGTTCTCTGGCCCAGGGAGAACATCAACTCTTACTAATTTAAATTCATGCACCAAGGCAAGGAGGTGCTCTTTAGGGTTTGCTTGCTTGAACTACAGTATTGTCTATCATCCACCTGGATGTTTCTGAACCTTTTGTATCCTTAGTGAAATTCTTTATTCCAGTTCTACTCACCATGTCAACTTCAGATATGCTATCAATGCTCTCCACCTGCACATCAATGCCCACAGGTATTGGCGACCCTGCATGGGAACAGAAAGAAGGATGAGGAGCAAAAATCCCTATTTTTCAAGGGAAGGCTGTGCATCACCAGCAGCAGGCAGAGAGCACTCCATCCCAGCATTTACTGCAGTCTCTCCATTTTAGAACATTGAATGATAAATAGCAACAAAGTAACACCTGAAGCTAAGCAGCTGTGAAAATAAGCACAAGATCTTCAGTGATCTTTTTGCAGCCAGACCAGTTATTGGCAGTCTGGGCAGCAGTGGCAGTGTCCTTGTGATGCCACGACTAAAGAACTCCTTGGAGTACAATTCAGAACCATCACAGGAAAAAGCTGAGTAAATACATGAAATACATCAAAGATTGCAGAGCTTTCTCACCACTTCCAATGCTTACTCACAAGAAGAAACTTATTATGACTCTTATTATCTTTAGTTACTGAACTGTTTAAGGTTTGGTGTAGCTGTTTATGAAAAAGCATTTTTTGCTCACTACCTCACAAGGCAAAACATCATGTTCTAAAAAATACAGCCAAATATGGAAATTATTTCCATTCTTTTTGGTGTGAAATATCTAGAGTGAAGGCTCTAGTTCTACATGGGTTATGCCGTTCCACTAATTGATTAATCACTTCTTTACAGGGGAGAAAGAGAGGAGCATGCATATATATGAATATACACACCACCGCCCCAAGAATATTCTGCATTTGGCATAAAAATCAGTAGTAATTATTGTACACGGGATTCCAATCAGTTTTGTCAAAAATAGCCAGCTAAAATATTTTTAAAGTACACATTTCAAATAACCAGTTCAAAACATGAATACAAGGAAGTCTAAATAGCAGCAGCTTTTCTAATTTGTCTTTTTCTCGTCTTTTCCTTTTAGCCCTGTCAAGCCAAAATAGTCCAGGAACATCACTCTTGTGATAACCAGCCACAAAATTGTGTCCCTTTTTGGAATTATCCTTAAAATAGCAGCCTTCAAGGATTACACAGCTGCCTCCAGTTCTTACCAGTAAAGATCTTGAACTATTTTAGAGGTATTTTTAAATCTGGCTCTGTAATCTCTTGATTCTACTTGTCTTTTTTTACTGGGGAGTTTGTCCCTGCACAGAACAGATGAAGATGCATTGTGCATGGGAACGTGCTCAGAGTTAGCAGGGCACACCAGAAAATGTCTAGGTGCTGACAAGAGCTGGGCTCTTCAGCTGAGAAATCGTGTCTCTGAGAGGAATGCCTCCCTCAGCCTCTTAGCCAAAGCCCAAAATAAGATTCAGGACTCCAGACAGCAAAGTTTGTTAGTAAAACACCAAGCAGCACTTTGGAAAATGCTGCTGCTTCTGGAGAACAGAGACAGCAAAAGACAGCTGCCCCAGAGGCTGATGTACAAGAGTATCAATGAATATATTCAGCCAGACTCCTTCATACAAAACAATAGAAGTTTTTATATCTCTCCCAAACCAGTTTTGTTCACTTCTTGCTTTGTCTTGATCACAACACACAAATAGTTTACTTACACAAAATACCAAACACTGGTACAAGAGTGCCTGGTTGTAACCTGAGTGGAGTCATCTTTTCTGTATTCCACTGAAATCTTGTAAACTCAACACGGGTTTAGCCAAAGTAGAAGTCATTGTGGAATTTATACCTGATGTGAGCATCGTTCACAAAAGACATTCACACATCATTTAAATGCAAACAATTTCTGTTGAATTATATGTGTGGAACAGGAGGAGAGGGGGAAGAAAGGTTTTACCAGTTCCTGAGTCAAGGACAAATCTAAAGCAAATAAAGTTAAATGTCTCCCATGAACATTCTTCAGGCAAACAAGGAGCTATGCACAAATCATATCCCAGAATCAGACATCTGACTTTCTAAGCCATGTGTCACATGCAGTGAGGAAAAGGCTTTTCTTAGTGACAGCTGCTCCAAGTGTGATGAGAGCAGTTCCAGTATTTTTTTTGAATTTCAAAAATTACAGACCATTTCTTACCCAAGCAAACATTATTCCACTGTGGGCAAAATTTCCGCTAAGAATTCAGCTCCTCTGGGCAGATACAAAGGAACTGATCACAGAACTAGAAATCGGTGGCAGCTTGTGGTTATGCTGGTTGCATGCACATAAACCAAAGTGCCACTTATCCATAAATACACACAGAGACACTTGATTCTCTAAAAGGACAGCTTGGACTGCACTGGGAACTACTATAAAAACATGCTGATGGTGGCAATGAACAGCATAAAAGAAATCAAAACCTATGGCCAGGAGAAATACAGTGAACAATTCTAAAGTGAATTGAATAAAAAGGGAACAAGTACAATTAAATTTGTTCCTGATTAGGTAGAAATGCAAGAACTGTGAAACAGACTGCTTGAGAAAAGATTTCTCCTCTCTGTCTGAAGAAATACAAAGACCTTGCTCATGATGCTTAGTGAGAAAACACTGTCCAGTCTAGCATTCACCAGAGAGAATTATTAAAGCACATCTCCTACCCCAGCGCTGATCCATTACTAACAGATGAGAGCAGCTGCAAATATTTCCTTCCTATTCTGACTCCACTTTGGCAACAAATATAAGCAGATAACAAAGACAGTAAGCACTGCACATATATGCACCTCTGATCACTGTGCTGCTCAATTTTCTACTCTGGAGCACTTCTGTATCGTTGTCACTAACACACCCAACAAGATACCTATTGGCCTCAGTCTGGTCTAATCCTTCATGGGTTTTGGGAACATTTCAGTGTGTGATTAAAAATCAACTCCACTAGAAACAGGGATAATTAGCTATCGGGAACAGGCTGCTGGGAACTGTAATTTCTTCATCCCTTCAATTTGTTTTTCCACAAGAGGATGTTTTTAGAAAGAACATAATTGCAGTAAGATTTGAAAAGGTTCCTAAACCAGCCAAAATAGGAACGCAATTCATCTACCTCTATGTCTGCATCACAGCTTTCTCCCTGCTAGAATGAGAATTTCAATCTCTGGCTGACCATCAGACAATAGCATCAAATTTACTTAAAAAAAAAAAAAAAAAGCAACCAGAGCAAAGCTGTAGTTTTTATTTCCCAGTTTGACAAAACTGGGGATGGCAGAGAGGATTTTGTTATTAAATTGAGCAGCTTCAGTTGCTTCTGGAGGGTCACTACAAATCATTATTTTAGAGGGATTAGTGATTTTCACAATGGAGGCTCCACAGATTTTCAGGATAATTACTCCTCAGCAGAAAAAACCAAAATTGTTTGCAGACAGGTTTATCTTCACGCAAGCCATTTCCAGTCTTTTATTTTAAAGGTTTAAGCATAGCAAAAGAATTCCTTGATGAACATGGAATTTTACTAATAGATAGTACATCAGGCAAATTCTGCAATACTCTATTTAGAAGGGCTATTATGTAAAAAGGCTATCCTTTTAGCATTTTTAGGATCAGTATCTACAGCTATAATGCCTGGTTGAGTGAATTCTATAATACTTTTATAATACCCAGACCTTTGGGCACGCAGCAGATTGTACCTGAAGATCTATGGGATAAATGTTGAATTTAGAAACGATAAATGTTGAATTTAGAAACAACTGTACCCAGTCGGCTTTGTGAGCTGGAAAAAAAGGAAGGTCTAGAGAAAACTGCCAGTAGGAGACAGAGACCAGGGGAGAATCAAGATCTGTAGGTGGACTTTGTTCTAAGGAAGACTGTGGTCTTGTAGAGGAAGAAAACTGGATAGAAATGTAAACAACTCAAGGGAGGTGAAGCTTTGTGGATTTATTTACTTTCTTCTGGCAATGACAGGTACAGGAGAAGTACTGGCAACAGTATTTTCTTCTTGTTACTACCTCCTTTCTTTCTTACTTATGTAGGAAATGAAGGTGGCCTGGTATGAGCAGTAACCAGCTCTTGGAATGGAAGATTTAGCAATGTGAAAGAAAAAAATCCAGAGGAAGACTATAAGAGGTCTTGCAAATAATCAAAATATTTCCCCTCCCCTCCTGTCCTGGACACCCAGCTACTCCTTCCAGTAAGAGAAGATAAAAAGCCACTCCACTTTCATCCACGTGAATCTTCACCAGAGTGAGAAGACATTTCTCATCTTTCAGGGAGAACTGTGGTGCAAAAAAGAAAACTTGGTGGCAAAGAGCTGTTAGGATTGCAGCACTTGTCTGAACATACACTGGGCCATATTTTCTTTCCTTTCCCCTCCCCTGCTTTTACCTTCCTATGAATGTTAATGGTACTAATTTATTTTGAAGAGGGAGAAAGCACAAAGGGGGAGTGATATAATGGGATTTCTGATCCTCTGAAAATTCAGAATTATGTTTAATTGCAGACTGAGATGCAAATTTTCAGGAAAGACTGCTATGACTTGACCAGCTAAATGCTGTTAAATTATTTCCATAATTTCTAATACTTGCTGATATTATTTTCTTCTATATTGGTTGAAAAAGAAGAGATCATCAATTTTAAAACTTTAACACATTTGTAGCATAGGAAACTACAGGTCCTTAAGACACAATGTAAAAGAAAATACAATATATACATATACACACATACATGCACACAATACCATGTGTTACTTTGACCAGTACTTCAAAATAAGATAGTTCAGAAAATAAAAGGATATAGATAAATAGATGTATAATAGGAAAAAAAAAAAAAAAAAGTAGATTTAAAGCATTTCTAAGGATTTGCTTTAAGACCTCTCTCACCATGGAGTTTTGGCTGCTATGGCAGCCGGCATTGTGGCCCTTAGATCTGAGCTGTTACAAGTCAAGATACAATGAAGAAAAGTGTTGTTCATTGTCAGAGCTCACCCTTTCTTGCCGAGTTTAAAACTTGGGGATAATCATTTCACTAAGTGCTGGCAGCATGATTTAATTTGTTACTTTTTCTCCACTCCCAGCTGAAGCTGCCTTCTGACTTCCAAACCAAACAGGACCATGGCATTACACAGAAGGCAACAATCAAAGAACAACCACAACGAAAAATTGAGGAAAGGAAAAAAACCACCACCAACTTCCATCAACAATTCAAGAGCCTGGCTTGGGAAGAAGGACAATGCAACAATGTCAAGTTTAGATTTTTAAAGTTTGGGTGTACTGAATTGTTGGTTTGCCTCACTTAACCTCACTGTATAATGAACTATAAAGTAACATTTTTAAAGAGTAGGATCAGCTTGCCAGCAGCTTGCTGGGTTTGCTTCATCTCAATGCTCTGTGTTTCTCCAGCTTTGATCTCTAATCTGCTAATAAATGCACAGTGCCAGGACTAAATTTTAAAATCTAGTCAGATTTAAAATTCTGATTGTGCAGCTGGAATGGCACTGCAATCAACAAAAGTATGCCAAAATACACTCACATAAATGGAAGCAGATCTGTGTTCATTTGGTCAAAAAATGGATCTCTCAGCTCCACAATTATTTCCAGTAACACTGCAGCCAATAGCATCAGTATCCAACAGTTCTACATTCATTTCCCCCAGGATTTCACCTGTGCATCTTTGCTCAGTTTACAAATCAAATTCAGCATGTTTTTCCTTTGTAACTTAAAAAAGAATTCTAAAAACTCTGGGTCCTGTGTTCTGCTAATTTAGATTGAATATATGGGGGCTAGATGAAATCATACAAGGCAGCCTTAGGTGTAAGAGTTCCCTGAGCTGAGGAGTCTCCAACAGGTTCAAAACTGGGTGAATTTTGCAGCTGCTTTTTCTCTTAAACTGGTGCAAAGGGCAATTGACCTTCTCAGGCAAAGGGGCACAGTGGAGCCAGAATAACAAAATCTGTCATTCCAACTCTCTGACATACCCAGAAAATCACAATGGGGTATATAGGAGAGGGGGGAAAAAACATCCCTCTTCTACAGGTGAAGAATAAATACTTGTTTTTCATCCAGTTTTTCTGATCTGTTGTTTGTTGCTGCAAACTGATGCATTGTGCTGAGCTGAATAAATCATGTGATGTGGCACGTGAGAGGTAAAAGCCCTTCCTGCATCACAGTACAGAGGTGCTTCATTAGATTTGATGAAAACAAACCCAAAATTTCACCTGTATTAACTACACAAAGCCACAGTGCTCTAAGTCTTGATGCAGTTCAGGGTTATGTTGTAACTGCTGTGGCAATGACTGTAGCAATGAAATCTCTAATTTCTCCCTCTCCTCTAGGTAAGTTTCTTCCTGCTGCACACTTAATCATCAGTTCTTCAGAGAAACCCACTCCCCATGTCTGCTGCCATAAAATACTCCCGAGGATGTCATTCAGATTCATGTTTCAGTAGAGAAATTTGTCCACTGATGAGCTCACAATGGTGTGTTAAATCTCTGCTGCTGCCTTATGAATGCCAAACCACTCCTTCCTACTGAAACACCACTGAAATCAATGGTAGAACAGGAACTCTGGAGTATAAAATTTGGGATTGACATTCATTTCACTGTGACTTTTTTCACTCTGTGCTGTAAAAATGCCAGTGGATCTGTTTTAGTCTAAGAGAGATTCACATTCCACATGTTAAGAGAGCTCTGAAAATTTGGAAGTGTGTGAAGAAAAAGGTGCTTCCCCTTGCCACTGTGGCATGTGGGTGACAAAGGAGAAACAGAGCTGAGGCACTCTCCAGCTGAAAGCTATTTCTGAAAGACAGGAGTGCAGCTGAAATCACACCCAGGGCAGTGTGATGAGTGAGAGCCTGTGCAGTGAAGTCAGTGGAAAAACTACAGCTGGCTTCAGGAGGAACTGAATGGGCTCTGTGAGGAATCATGTCTTAAAAAAAAAAAAAGAAAAAAAACCCCAAAAAACCAACCAAAAAACCAAAACAAAACCCCCAAAAAACAAAAACAAAACAAAAAAAAACCAAGGAGAAAAAGCCTGGGTGTAAAAAATCCTCATTGCCCGTGGAAAATTATAACTGCCAGATCACAGGGTATGTTCTCAAAGCTGCTTTTATGTACATCACTAGTATTATTTTCTGGGATGATCCAGCAGTGAAGGACATCCCAAACCACCATCTGCTTCCATGGAAATGCTACCTCCTTTCTGAGGTGACACTCCCAAAAATTTAAATTCCTTGCGAGGTAACACAAAGATCTCCAGGTTAACAGATATTAGACAAGACAGGTATTAGGCCAGAGGAAATCTGAATTTCTGTTGCCAAGAAACAGACTGTAACTCAACTATTCAAAATCAGGCAAGGTTTTTGCTGTCTGACAAGGCATCATTTCTATGGTAACAAGAAACCCTTTGCCATTCTCCCAGTGCATCAAAAGATGCTTTCCTTACCCATTCTCCCTCTTGGCACAATCAGCAGGCCTCAGATCCCAGCAGTTGGTGTCAATGAGAGCAGCTCCCCAGACCTCAGCCTGCCTGCCAAATCTGTGTTTGTCTACACAACTGATTACTGGTCCTCATATATTTTATTTTGGCCTCATAATCCAGAGCAATGCAGTCTATTTTCATGAATCATGAAAAGGGAACTGGTGAAGCAAAGGCTCAGACAAAGCTTATTAGTGGGGCAGCTTTCTCATTTTCCCTTCCATGAAGGAGAGTCAAAATTGAATCCAAGCTGTGAACATCCCATTGAATACTCCCTTGATCCAGATGCAATTTAGTTAAATGAACAAATAATCATCATAGTGCCCAACAAGACAGCAACATGATAATAACCTGAAGGCCTGTGGGTAGTTGTTTGGGTTTTTTTAATTTTGTACACAGCAAACAGATTTAGGAACTGATGGATCATTTCAATCTCTCAAAACAAATCTGATGACTAAGTAATTTGCTGATTGCTACTAGACTGTGCAGTTTACAGGGATACCTTAATCACTGTTCTCAAACAACCTTATTCTAATACTATTTTTTTACTTAGTTCTCTAAAGCAGACAATTTGAACAGTTTCTCCTATTGACAGACTAAACACAGAGAAGCCTCTTGTCTTTGACTATTTTGGTATCTCTTCCTTCTTTATTTCCTGAAGCACAACAACTGAGGTGTGCTGCCATTAAATCTGTCATTCCATTTGAAGTGACCAAGTTCAAGTAAACTTTCAGAGAGAGGATAAACTCTTAACCAGCACAGTGCAGGCATGTGCTGCTTACCTCCAAATCCAGGTCTCAGTGCAAAGTCGTGGTCCTCTATGTGAAGAAGCTGCTCAGTCTTAAGTGGTCGGACCTTGGTGCTGTCAAGCTTCCTCATTTTAATTTCTCGCTTGCTATGTTTAAAAAAAAAAAAAAAAGAAAGTGAGAAACTTAATTTATTTCTTCTGCCCTGACATTTACAGTGCTAGTCAAGTGAAGTAGGGATCTGGGAATACTGGGCAGCTGAATCTGGAATGTTAAGGGTAACAACTGTGCTAATAAAGCTGGAGACAGATATATTGGGAAAGGTTGGGAAATGAGGTATGAGGGTGCCCAGATCTATGAAGAACATCAATTATTTATAAGAAGTCCCAGGAAGAACTACTATATCCTCTTCTGTTCTCCTTAGAGATTGTAGTTATCATTATATAAGAGAATAGAACTGTTTGAAGCCACTACTCACATAAACATTTGCAAATCAAACTTGGAAATAATACCAAATATCCATGGTTTAACCACTTCATACATTATCCATACTACAGAGACAATTATTCCCTTTATTATAAATGTGGGTTTTTTCCTAGGAGCTCAAATGAGTCAATGATCTTTTAGACAGATTGAGAAAGGATGATCCTGGATCTAGGGACTTGCTGGGGGACTAGCTTTAAGTGGAAAGAGAGTAGGTTTAGATTGGATATCAGGAAGAAATTCTTTCCTATGAGGGTGGTGAGGCCCTGGCACAGGTTGCCCAGAGAAGCTGTGGATGCCCCATCCCTGGAAGTATTCAAGGCCAGGCTGGATGAAGTTTGGAGAAACCTGGTCTAGTGGAAAGTGTTCCTACCCATGGCAGGGGGGCTGGAATGAGATGATCTCATGATTTTATGTTCTACTGTACACATTAGGAACACCTTTCTCACAGAAGTGTTCTCATGGTGAGAACAGCGAAACATGGGAACCTATTGCTTGGGCAGGTTTTGAGACTCCTTTCACTCGGGCTGTTATAGAATAGGTCAGACATTTATTTGTAGGAATGACTTGAATACAGCTGCTTTGCCACAGGCAAGAGACTCTCTCTAGACACATTTTCTTTCATGCCTTCTGTGATTCTCTAGGACTTTGCTGCAAGCAACTCTAATTATTACTTTTGACTGAACTTTTGATAGAAATATGTTCTGAAGATTGGCCTTGTAGTCAAACACTGCTTAAAGCAAGGTATGGAGCACCTTAGGATAAGGTGTATGCCTCTATTTACTTATTTTTCTCCTTTCCTCCCCTTTTTTTTCCCTTAATAAAGAAGCCCAAGAAATTACTTTCACATTACAGGAATGATGAGGTGGCTGCTGGGCTACTCAGAATTGTTGGGCTTGAACAAATTCATTTACCTTGGTATTCTTGAATGTCTCTGGCAGTGCTGTCTGAATTAAATTACCAGGGCAATCAGAAGGTCTATGAGGCATTTCAAATACTTTATACTTAGTTTTCTAAGTATGAAAATCATGTGGATGGTGAAATGAAAGCTCACGCTTCAGAGAATTAAAATCACCACAGAGCAAGCCTGCATCAGAGTAGAAGGGGCAGCAGAACTGAGCAGCTGCAATGTTCTACATGAGGAAATTCTGCTGCTCGGGATCCAGGAGAGGAGAAAATGATGAATTATGTTCAGAATGCCATGGCACAGCTAATGCAGTTGGGAAGCATGAAGTTATTTGTCATCTGATGTGTCAAGGAAAATGTCTGTTTGATGCTCTGAGGATTTCACTGGAAGAAGCAGCCTGGAACTGATTCATCTATTACAACTTCTGACTAGAAGCAAGTCTGTGACTGAGGAAGATTTTCCCTAGACAAGAGAGGCAAAACATAAGCTACCAGGGCAGGAATTTTCTTCTTAACAAGCCACTGGCAAGAGATCTAGGATTTTAAACCACAAAGCTATTTGGAAGGAATGTGGCCTGCTAACTGCTCAAGGTAATGAGATGAAGCATGCTGAACAGATTCTTGCACTCCTGCAAAGTATTTGGAAGCTTACAGAAGTAGCTATCTACTTTTGATGACTGAAGAGGTCATCAAAAAGGGAAAACAAGCCCCAGAAGTGGGAAATTGTTTTGCTGACAAAGCAGCAAGAGGGGTTGCAGCAAAGGGAATTCATGCAGTGGTATCACAGAAAGAAATAGATTTGTCGGGGTTTACCCCAAAATACGATCAGAGGGATCACAAATTAATTTTCTTAAGGCTGAGATCAAAGAAAGTGGTGAGCTATTAATTCAGCAGGACAGGTTGCAGTTCCATCCTTGTTCCTTCAAGAAATAACCCAGCAAGAGCATGAGAGTACCCACCGGGGAACAGAAAATGTTTTAAAACATCTGAAGAAAGTAGTAATAGTGAGAAGAATGATTGATATCATACAATCTATAACAAGCAAGTGAGAAACCTGTTGTAAAAACAACCCTGACATGAGCGAAAGAGTTGTGTTAGGGGTAAGGAAGACAGGAGATCTCCTGGGAAATTGCTGGCAAATAAATTTTGCTGAGATGCCACACAAGGAGGGATGCAAATACATATTGGTACTGGTTGGTACCTTCAGTGGATGGTCTGAAGCTTACCCCTGTTGCATCAACACTGCAAGGGAAGTAGTGAAAGCTTTCCTCAATCATATAATTCTAAAGTTTGGGGTTCCTTTGGGAATGTCATCAGATAAAGACCACATTTTGTTGCAATGGTAGTGGGGGAAGTTAGCAGGATTTTGGGACTTACCTGGGAGCTGCACACACCAT